>PVJD01004343.1:0-139248 GCA_004026545.1 Mormoops blainvillei | reverse complement strand
CTGCTGCTGCGCAGGTTCTCCCTCGCCTCCCTAATTCTCAGCTTTCTTCCCCCGCCCGCGACCCCCAACTCTTCCTCCTCCTCCACCGGGACTCTTTCTCTTCTTCCTCTGGTCCTCAGCAACCCCCCTTCCTCCCTTCACATCTCTGCCCCTCCCCTTCCTTTGTAGTTGGTCTCCCCGCTTGGTCGCCCTTTCTTAACTGTTGTCCCCTTCCCTTGAGACACCTGGGCTGCCCTGAGGAGGGGCCCTCCCACAGGGGCTCCCTCAGCTGTCTCCTCCACTGCCTCTCTGTCCCCCGACTTTCCTTCCAGGTCCCCTCTGGTGCTGCCTCCTGGCTCAGCCTTTGTCCAGCCCTCTGCTTCTTGAGAAACCCCGGGGAGTCCCTTGCTTCCCCTTTCACTGCTTCTGTAACCCTGCTGGGTCACATGGTGCCATGGGGTGCTTAGGAGAAATGAAAGCCTGGGTCACAGGGTCCCCGCCTGTCCAGCTTTTTGAAAACCTCCCTTCTTCCTTGCCTCCACTCCACCCCCACTGGCTTTCCTGGAACCGGGAGGAGAATTTCCCATCTTTCACTTTCATTTCTCCTCTTCCAGTCACCGCCAGAAGCTGGAATGATAGAACTGGAAAGGCTTTATGTCATTTGGTCCCACCCACCCACTCTGCAGATGCAGAAATGGAGACGCTGTGGGGCCCGGAGGAAGAAAGGCAGGGTGACCAACTGGTCCGTGGTAACTGAACCACGCTGCTCCAGCCCCTGAGTGACGGGAAGCTCTCAAAATGCAATTCGGATTGTGCAAATGCCACCATGAGGAAGGAAGTAGGCATCGTCAAGGAGCGAGTGACGCCATACAGTGCCCCACAAAGGAGTCGAGATTGAGAGGGACGTGGACCTCAGACTAAATCAAATCAAGCCTCAGCCCTCGTCTCCTCGGAGCCACGCAGTGCCCTTGGGTTAAGAACCAGCCCTCCCTGGGACCTCAAAGCCCAGCGAGATTTGCCCCCTGCCATCCTCCAACCTCACGGCAGCCCCACGTCCACCCAAGTCCAGCCACGCTGACCTTCTTCCTGTCCCCCTCACGTGCTGGGCTGCTTTCTGCCCCAGGGCCCTTGCCTCTGCCATTTCCTCTGCCAGAGCTGCTCCTCCTCCAGGTCTTTGCCCTGCGGCTGGCTTCTGCTCTTTATTTACATCTCAGCTGACACGTCTCCTCTTCTCGGAGATCTTCCCTGATCATCCTATCTAAGTGGTTGCCTGATGGGTTCTCGGCGTCCTCCCTCTGCTGCGTTGTCCTGTTTTAACCTCTTCAGAGCACAGAATGCTCCTTCAGTGACTGGTTTATTGTCTCCCCAGTAGGAGAGAAATTCCATTGGGCCTTATGTAACTTTTTTTGAAAAGACTTTATTTCTTTAGAGTAGTTTCCGATTTACAACAAAATTGAGGGGAAGACACAGAGATTTCCCATACACCCCCTGCCCCCACACATGCATAATCTCCCCCATTATCAACATCACTCACCGGAATGATACATTTTCTTTAACCAAGGATGGACCTACATTGACACATCACAATCACCCAAAAGTTCACTCCTCACGTTGTATGTTTTATGGGTTTGGACAAATACATGATGACATATATTTGTATCATTAGAATATGACACAGAATATTTTCACTACCCTAGCAGTCCTCTGCGCTCTGCCTGTTTCTCTAACCCCGCCCTCCCCCATAGCCGCTGGTCTTTTTACTGACTTCATAGCTTTGCCTTTTCCAGAATGTCATAGAGTTGGAATCATACTATATGCAGCCTTTTCGGACGGGCTCCCTTCCCTTAGTCACATGCATTTAAGTTCTCTTCATGTCTTTTCATGGCTTGATAGTTCATTTCTTTTTAGTGTCGAATAATATTCAGTCTCCTGGATGGACCACAATTTATCCATTCACCTACGGAAGGACATCTTGGTTGCTTCCAAGTTTTGGCAATTATGAATAAAGCTGCTATAGATATTTGTGTGCAGGTATTTGTGTGGACATAAGTTTTCAGTAGCTACCAAGGAGCACGACTGCTTGTGTGTACGGTGAGAGTCCGTTTAGTTTTGTGAGCGAGCCATCAAACTGTCTTCCAAAGCGGCTGTGCCATTTTGCGTTCCCACCAGCAATAAACAGGAGCTTCCGTTGCTCCGCATCCTTGTTGGCGTTTGGTGTTGTCGGTGTTCTGGACTTGGGCCCTTCTAGTGAATCTGTCCCTGATGACGTACGACGTGGGGCATCTTGTTATGTGCTTCTCTGCCCTCTGTATATCTTTTTTGGTGAGGCACCTGTTCCGGTCTTTGGCCCATTTTCTCTGTTTTCAATTTTTATTTTTAAAAGATTTTATTTATTTATTTATTTATTTATTTTTAGACGGGGGGAGGGAGGGAGAAAGAGAGGAAGAGACACATCGATGTGCAAGAGAAACTTCGATGGGTTGCCTCTGGCGCACCCCTCAACTGGATGCCCGGCCTACAACCCAGGCATGTGCCCTGGCTGGCAGTCCAGCCGGTGAGCTTCTGATTCGCAGGCTGGTGCTCAGTCCACTGAGCCACACCAGCCAGGGTTGGCTGATTTTTTTAAATCATGTTGCTTTCCATTGAGTTTTAAGAACCCTTTGTGTATTTTGCAAAACAGTCCTTTATCTGGTGTATCTTTTCTGGCAAATATTTTCTTCCAGTCTGCATCTTGTTTTTCAGTTGTTTCAATGTTGTCTTTTGCGGTGCAGAATTTTTAATTTTAGTGAAACCCAGCTACCGATGATTTATTTCATGGGTCATCTCTTTGGTGTTGTGTCTACACACCCGTGGGTATGTAGGTTTCCCCCTGTCCTCTAGTTTTATAATTTTATGTTCTCCATTTGGGCCCAGGATCCGCTTTGAGTTACATTTTGCAAAGGGTAGAAAGTCTGTGCCTGGGCTCATTTTCTGCATGTGGACGTCCAGTTGTTCTAGCACCACTTATTTGAGGCACTGGTCTAACTTTCACTGTTTTATGTCCAGCGACTGCCTCGTGCTTGGCAAACAGTAGGCGCTCAATGAACATTGACCGAATAAAGGAATCGAAAGAGTGTCCCAAGCCCAGATCTGTAAGAAAAGCATCAGCAAGGCTAAAAGCTAATGTAAGTGGGGTTTTGTAAAAGCTATAGAGACCACCCAAAGCGGGGTTGTAAACATTTTCTATCAGGTAAGAAGCCACTC
Organism: Mormoops blainvillei; assembly: GCA_004026545.1. NCBI lineage: Eukaryota > Metazoa > Chordata > Mammalia > Chiroptera > Mormoopidae > Mormoops > Mormoops blainvillei. The sequence goes on along the minus strand of PVJD01004343.1, from coordinate 136,026 downwards.
TGTGACAGACAGGACAAACCTCTGCAGGGTGACGTGAGAAAGCAGAGCTCCCCGCCCTGCATTCTGTTTCCATCACCACAGTCAGGGACAGGTGCTCTGGATGAGGTGGACCGGGACCGGGGCCTCCCAGGTTCTCCCAGGGGGTCCAACTCAGCTGACTCCACGTCCCCATGGAGGAACCTCAGGATCACCAGGATGTGACAAAGCACATGTTATATCAGACATAGTTCTGCCCTCTCTTGGCAAGGGCACCAGGGTGCTAGATTGGACAAATGCCACCCCAGAGAGCTGAGCCTTGCAAATGAGAGTGCTGAGCTGCTCTCAGTGACCTTCAGGGTGTGGTAGCTGAAGGGAAAGTCCCCTGTAACCATGTGGCCTGCAAGGGAAAACATCAAAGACAAGAGAAAACCATTTCTTTCTTTTTGTCCAGTCTCTGTCCCCACGGTGTATGGGACCAGGAACTAGCGTGAGGTGGCTAGCGAAGGTCCTGGGGGCCTGCTTAGTTGGGGAGACCATAGGAGCAATTTTTGTCTTCTAGATAGAGGAAGTAGTATTCTGAAGGTCCATGTGACTGTCACCCAGGCGTGACTTCTACATGGATTACCAGTGTCGGGCGCCGGAGAGCAGAATTTCGGCACTGAGGAGACCCAGAGCTGGTGGCCTAGGGCCACAGCCCACGAGCATATGTGGTCAAGCTCAGACAGCTTTGGCCACGTGGTGTGAAGTGTGTGCTCTTGCTTTTGTTATTGTTTTTTAATTTTAAAACTTATTTACATTCAGTTATATCCTTATACATTCAGAAATGGTCACGTAAAGCTCGAGATTTCCAGCTGCTCTTGAAATTGGGGAAGTTCCAGCAACTCTGGGCCAGCATGCTCACAGGGCAGCCTCCTCGCCTACCGCAGTGTCGTGCTGAAGTGGCCCTGCAGCTGTCTCAGGTGGCATCTGAGCGCTCTCTGGTGGCATGGGCCTTCTCATCTGCATGTCTGGCTGCGGCTGCCCGTGCACGGGAGAAACACAGAGGCTGTGCCGTCAGCTGCACATGCGGAGGGACCAGGCCGGGGATGTTTGGTGGACATGGCTTCTCCCAGGTCCTCCTGACAGTCTCTGCCGGGCCAGGTGAGAGATGTCAGGTTGTGGAAGTCTCACAGTGGACCTTACCGACCCTCGCAGGTCCCCAGCCCCACCTTGGAAAACCCAGCATAATTATTTATGTGATGGAAGAAGAAAGTGGGGATACCTAGGGCAGGGTTTGTTTTTTCTGGGGACCTCTCTCTTGGGTTTACAGGCGGCCATTTTATTTCTGTATTCACGTGGTTTTTCCTTTATATCTATCTATGTCCTAATTTCTTCTTCCTTAAAATTTTTTTAAATTTAAGTACAGTTGGCATACGATATTGTGCTGTTAACATGTACAGCATAGTGATTCGACATTTATGTACCATATAATATGAGGAGCCTAGTGACCACGTGTCACTGTGCAAAGTAGTTAGAAGGCACCCTCGTGTTCATTGCAGTATTACCTATAATAGCCAAGATAAGGAAGCAAACTAGGTGCCTATCAATAGACAAATGGACAAAGAAGGTGATTTTATACACACACACACACACACACACACACACTTATTTTTTCCTCAAAAATTTGGGCAAAAAAGCTTGCATGATACCCAGCAAAATACGGTATATACACATACAAAGGAATGTTATTTAACAATAAAAAAAAAAAGGAATCTTGCTATTTGTAACATGCATGGACCTAGAAGGTATTATACTAAGGGAAATAAGTCTGACCAAGACAAATGGCATATAATTTCACTTATACGTGGGATCTAAAAAGGCAAAACAGAAGTCTAGTCATCTTTCCTGGCCCATTCAAATGTGTGTCACTCTGGTCATCAGGAGACCTCCTGAAGTTCGTCCTAGCCTGGCCTGCGGGCTGGCCACCTGTGCTTGTAACTACATGCTCCTTGAGGGCAGGTGGGTGGTCTAGTCACCTGCCACACAGCCCATTCCAGCGTTCCTTACATGGACGGCTCTCAAAGTGTCAGTTGAATGGCCCTGGCTGGTGTGGCTCAGTTGGTTGGAGAGTCCTCCCATAAAGTGAAAGGTTGTGGTTTCAGTTCCTGGTCAGGGCACACGGCTGGGTTGCAGGTTTGGTTCCCGGTTGGGGCTCATACAGGAGGCAACCAATCAATGCTTCTCTCTCACATCGATGTTTCTCTCCCTCTCTCTCTCCCGCCCATCCCCTCTCTCTAAAATCAATAAACTGTCCTCGGGTGAGGATTTTAAAAAAAACAATGTCAGTTGAATGAAGTTAAATATGGGGGCTGAAGGCACCCATCCACCACCTGTGCTACCAGCGACCTTCCACAAGAGGGCAGCCTCAGCTGGTGCCACAACCTTTTGTACCCCGCAGGGACCGGCAGGGTTTAGGTGGGCGAGGCCTGGCTCTCCATGGCTGCTCAACTTCTTCAAGGGTTCTGCTTGGACAACAAAATTAAGTTATGTTTCTTTGTTCCCTTATTCAACATCCACTGGAGATCCCACAGGGAGTGCAGTGGTGTATTAAAAACACTTGGTACTTACCTCGTTCCCAGAGTCCAGTGCGGCCCAACTGGACAGTTCTGCGTATCCCAACCAGTCCTGGGTATTCTGCCTCCCCATTTGCTCCCTCTACTCCTTCTGTCCCAGAGGCCTCCACCATCCCACCGGTTGAAATCGGACTCATCCTCCTGGGCCCAGCTGCCATGCCTGACTCCCTCAGAGGGACAAACGCCCTCTGAGGGACCCAGCAGTGGGGGACACAGGCCTCCCTAGTGCCATCTCAGGGAATGGCTTCAGCCTGCAAAGGAGGCGGGGGACAAACCATCTCCGTGACCCTTGCCAATTTAAGACTCTGCAGGGAACATTGGAGGCTCTCCCTCGCAAAACTGCCAGACCACGCCGCCCTTCTTCCCACCCATCACTGCACCCAAGGACAAAGTAACCCGTGGGATTTAATCCCAGGAGAGCTGGATTCCATGGAATGGGTCCCTCATTCACTTTTCCAACACGCATTGATTGAACATCTACGGTGTCTGGTCCCCATCCTCAGGTGTGCTCTTCCACCTCCCTTTTCCTTAGGGGGGATGCGTGTGTCTCACCGTGACTCTTGGGTTCATCCAGGCTTGGTGGGCTCACGGCAGGGGCCCTGGGCTCTCCCTACCAGACTGGCTTCCTGGAGACCAAAACCACAAGCAGAGCACAAAGATGTGAGAGACACTCCCAGGCTGGGCTTGCCCGCATGCGCACAAGAGTGCTTTCTTTGCAGAAAGGAAGGCACAGGCAGGACCAGCAAAGCACAGAGCAGGTGTGAGGGGCACCCAGCAGCCGTGTCCGCTTCCTGGCCCTAGGATGGCTTTTCCCGCTGGCAGACACGCATAGCAGTCAGAGATGGCGCCAGGCATGTGGTTCTTCTTCGCGATCGCTGGATGGCTGATGGCGGCCCTCTCAGGTAGCCCCTCTTTCCCACCTCCTGTCACTCCTGCTGGAGGACTTGGGTCCTGGCCTCTTGGCCCGCTTTCTGGTTGTTTTCTCACACTCACCTTTCTGGAGCCTTTTAACCGAGGCTGCACTCTTGTACCAGGGAGGCCCCAGCTGTGCCAACAGCTGTCAGGGCCCCGAGAGGGTGCAGGAACCCCCTGAGGGGGTGGCTGGGCTGTGCCTGGACAGAGCTGAGAAGGCACCTGAGGCTGAGACCAGGAACATGTGTGCTCTTGCCAACAGGCTCCCAGGGTCTGAGCAGGGAGACGCCATCCACCTGCGGGCTCGGGAACCTCCCCATTCCCTAGTTCTTGCCAACTCTCAGGAAGAAACCATTGGCCTTCCAGAGAGGCAGGACCACTGACGATTGTATTTTTAACCCCAGAACCGAGGCTCTGGGTTCACCAGCCTTGTGCCACTCACAGTAGAGCTGTCTAGAAGCAGAACTCTGGAAGCCAAGGGGTGCTGAGGACGGCTGGTGGCTCTGGCACAACTATTTGGATCAATTTAAGACACGAATGAACAGGAAGGTTCTTGAGGAGGACCTCCCTTTCCTCCTAAGCTCTTCCTGGGTGCCAGGGCATCTTCATGACCTGGGCCAGAAGGTTTGGCTGTTGGGCTGTACTCATTGGACGCTATTGGCCCTGCCGGATGTGGGCCCAAGCTGGCAGGAGCTGGGCAGAGGCCCAGGAATCTGAGAGATCTTGCCGCGGCTGGGTTCTCACATTGGGGGGTCAGAGAGGCCGATGCGGAGACAGAATTCTGGGTGGAGGGAGTCTGGGTCCACCTGGCAGTGTGGACGGCAACTGCGTTCACTTTCATATGCGGGAGACCCAGGGAGATCCATCGGGAGGGCCATCCGAGGCAGCGAGGACTGGGAATGCTGGGAGAGCTCTGGGGGTTCTCTGCCTCTACAATGTGCTCTGAGCCTCTTGGCCTCACACTGGTTCAGGGAAAGCTGTTTTGCTCTGGGAGCCAGACGTGAGTGCTTTCCACGCCATGTGGATCACCCTGACCTCTCTTGCCGTACGAGGAGCACCTGGAGCTCAGCCACCTTCTGCCCTGAGCTGAGACAGGCAGATGGTCAGAGTGGACCCCTTCCTCCCCATCTTCATTTTTCCCACTCTCTGTTCTTCTCCATGAGGCCTAGCCACTGGCTTTGGCTCCAAGTGAAGTCTGAGTCTGAAAGGTCTGTTAGCCGGTCCTTGGGCCCAGGGAACTGACCTTAAATGATGCCCAAGGGGAAGCAGGAGCTCAGGGTCTAGGCAGAGCTCAGGACAGCGAAGCAAAGGGTACTCTGGAGCCAAGTCCCTTGCACTTCAGTCCTCCTAGTCTCATCCTGACACTCTTGCCCAACCCACTGCACTCCCAGTACACTTGGTGATTTGCTGTGTGTTTTTGAAACTGCATCTGTGTTCGATTGACTCACTGGCTAATAACACAAGTTAGTTTTGAAAGGAAACTCACTATTACAAATGGAAAACCGACATCATCTGCCATAAGTAAAGGTAAAGATAAGCAGAAAAATAAACAGTGGTGAAAAACAGTTTCTATTACATGCTCACCATGAGTTAAGAGGATGTAAAAGCCTTGAGCCTGAAGCCTGTGCCTTTCCCTCTCTGTTTAGGGGGTGCTGAGGGGAATGACAAAGACATCTGGCTCCAAATTGTTACTTTTTTTCTTGACTTTTTGGGACGACTGAAAGCACTTAGAGCAGGAAACAGTTTGCTCACTCTTTGATTTAATGGCATTAAATGATGCTTCCTTAAACCCTCCTAAGGGTCCCCAGTGGTACATGTCCTACTGCTGAGAAATATGGTGTGGCAGGAAGGGCATTCCAGGCACAAAATGTGCCCCAAAGCCCCCCAAGAGTGGAGGGGGCACTGAGAGACCCTCTTGTGTGGCCAGAGTGAGTGGGCGTGGGGGAGACTGTGACCCAGGCCCCCCCGAGGGGTTCTTCGCATCCACCCTGGTCCGGCAAGCCCGAGCCCCGGCAGGATGGACCCAGTTCTGCTTGTGGGTTTCTCCTTGGCCAGGTCAGTGTGTTGCGCAGACCAGGTTGGGGAAAGGAGATTCGGATTTCCAAGGAGAAAGAAAAGGGAAGGAATCAAATTAACGGAGAAGGGTGAGGGACGGGAGCCGGGAGAACGAGGCCCATGAGGAAGTTTCAGGGCCTTCACCCTGAGAGGGGTTAGCAGGCTACGCCCTGGGCCTGCCGGCAGCAGGAGTCTGGCCCCCTGGGGCCCTGGCGGACCTGGCCGTGGCAGTGGGTGCCGAGCAGGGCCCCTTACAGTCCCAGTTCTAGGTTCCGTCCCCGGTCACACTCAGCTAGTCCTCCGCCCGGGCTGGCCTGGGGCCTAGGCGGTCTCATCAGACCTCAGTTTGTGCTGTCGAATGGCCAGGGCAGAGACTGGGGCCTAGAGAGCCATGCTTTCCCCATTCTTTGCTGGCGCCCCCCCACCCCCAATTCTGTGCCCCAGTTTGCTGATCAGCCAACTGGGGATGAAGAGGCAGAGAGAGTGAACTATCCAAGCCCATGACTGGGGAGGTGGGGGTAGAGTCGGGAAGCCGGGGGCATTTGCCGGGTCCCGGCCTCTGGTTCCCCACGTGCCCCTTCTCCTCCTTGGGCCTTGGTGTTCCTGTCGGTGGAATGGGCGGACAGTCCCTAAGGGCTCGGTCAGATTGGACCTCTGCGTGCAGCGCGGTAGCGAAGAACCAGGCCTTCCGTGCCAGGCCAGTGCTCGGCTAGCTGGCTGGTGTCATCGGGGCTGTGGTCAGTGCTCACCCCTCGAGCACAGTCCTCGAGGCCGCTGCTGTGCACTGGGAAGGCTGTTTGTGGTTTCTTAAATGAACGATTTTTTTTTTAAAAATCCATTTTTCCTTAACTTAGAAGTTCAATATCCAAATCTCACTTTATGTATAAGTCCAGTAATTTTTAACGATGCTTCTCAAGGAGTCTTCGATTAATATTTCAGTAAATCAGGTTGAACAGAATAAGCTTCCTTAACTAATAAATACCAAATGTACATGTAGCTGATTAAATTCCTTTAGGCCCGTGCTGCTAGAGCAGCCACTAGAATGTGCACTGGAAATGCCATAGTCGGAACTGGAATGTGCCGGAAATGTGAAACGCACAGCAGATTTTAGAGATGCATAAAAACAATGTAAAGTATCTCATTAATAACTTCTAAATGAATGACATGTTGAAATGATAATAGTTTGGGAGTGTTGAGTTACATAAATTTTATTACAATGGTGTTTACCTATTCTTTTTAAAATGTGGCTACTAGAAAATTTAAAATGATATACAAGGTGGAGCCAACACAGGTTTACAGTTGTTCGCGTGGAAAACAATACAATGATTAATAATAATAATATAAGAATGAACTGTTTTGCATACTCACAGCTGTAACCCTACTTTTGCCCCACCCTGTACACACTCATGTTATATTTATATAAAAGAGGCCTGCCCTAGATATTCCAAACTACATTTACTAATTTGATAAATTTGATTGTCTTATAAATGCTTCAAATACCACTAAGAATCAAAACTTTCCCAAGGATTTGAAAGAATGCTTTCGGTCTATAAAACGAACTTATAAACAAAGTGGATAGTAAGTTCTCTTAAATATTCTAATACTGCTTACAGACACTGTTAAATTCTCTTAAACATTCGACGTAAAATTTCAGCTAACACCAATTAACTCGATCACACACGTGAGAAACTCTAGTGGCCAAATGTTCTTAAACATCACAAATACAGGGCTTTCTACACGAACACGCATAACTTGACCCAGCTTTCACTTAACATAAGTGTACAAATCTTATGGGCTTTTGTTTATTTCCTTACTATTTTTTTAATTTGAATCTTCCTGGGCTTAAAAGCCACTCACCAGGAAGAGAATTATATTGCCAGACACTTGGGTTGTCTGGGGCTGGTTGGAGTTTCCTTCTCAGTGGACTGAGATGAGTTGAGGTCAGTTTTTCTGTCATTTTACCAAAATATAAGGTGCAAGGGTGTTGTGTTGCTGACCGATATGCAGTGCCCTTTTTGAGAGCCCAAGTCGTCCGATTGGGCTGGACCCTTGACCTATGACCTCTGGATCTAAGTTATACAACCTAATTCTCTATGCCTGTCCCCCCCGCACCCCCCGCACACCACTTAATTGGGATAAATTAAACCAATATTTTTCTTTTTCACATTGTCCCTGCCTGACAAGACTACAACTCAGAGATATAAAAATAACGTATGGCAGGAATCTGCTTATTTCTTCTGGCTTAGTCTGGCTTTCTGGCCATAGGTCAATGACTGCTGGGGACAGATAGGATGGCTGCCTGCAGAGGTGGCATGGGACAAGGCAGCTGGGGCTCTGGGGCTGGCACATTTAGATAAATGTAGATGATTACAGAGGGATCTACAGCGAGGGGGGAACACTGCCCGCAGCCTCCCTCCTCAGTCACGCCAGCCTCACTTTCTCATAGGAAAGCTCAGGAATTAAATTGTTCTCCCAGATGTTGAATTCAGAGGCTAAGAATCAGCCTTCCCCAGGGACAAACAGGAATAAGCAGGTGGCCCCGACCGTGGCTTTGAAACAAGAGTTTGGAGGAAAAGACCAACCCGGTACCAGGCCACCTTCCCTCTGCCTGGACCACAGCCCCGAAACCACCAACTCACACCCACACCGGTGCTCGGGCCTGCACAAAGCAGACTGTGGTGGGGCTGGAATCCCCAGGGCCACTTCCTTCGCTGGTCACAGCGTCTCCAGTCCCTCCATCCCACCCTCAGCACTTCCCCCACTGTGGGGAGTTGAGGTCCTCATGTTTGTTAGAGCTGCCATCTACGTGACAATGTGCTTAATTCTCTTTCTTAATTGATTTTAAAATGACAATGCATTTATTTTTAGAAAAAAAAACAAACCACTTTATATTGCTCCCTTAAAGAGAAAGCCATTGCAAATCACCTTGAAGGTAGTAATGGTGAAAATAAACATAATGGAAACAAAACAATGTCATTCGGCTCTAGCTGGTTGCTATTTGCTTTTCCTGTACTCAGAGGGGAGGGTCATAGTGTCAGAGAGGTAGTAAGGACGAGCCTGCCTGGAACTTTTCTCCCCCAAGTAAGCAGAAAGGCTGAGAGGGAAAGGGGACATAACTTCCTTCAGTGATGCGGTGGTATTGAATGGCTTGCCAGGGGCCACCTAAACCATTTCTCCTGGCTTTGGGTATGTACCCCACACTTCGGAAACACTGGTCCAGAGAAAGGACAACAGGAGTGGACACTCGCCCCCATGTCTGACAGAGCCTGGGGAAGCTAGCTGCCTGCTCCCCTTCCCAGGGGACACCCTGGGCCTGATGGCCCCATATCAGCCTGTCCCCAGGCACCCTGGGTAGCCCCTGAATTTTCTGATAAGCCTTGAAGTTGGGGATGGGGTCAAAACTCATGTCCCCTGGTTCAGCTTAGGAAAACTGAGCTGCGGCGGGAAGGAAGGGCCCTGAGGAGGGGTGAGGAGGGGAAGGGAATTGGAACTCGCTCTGGCTCTGGCTTGCTGAGTAAGCTTGGACAAGTTCCTTCCTTCTTGTGACTCTAGTTTCCTTGCTGCGAAGATGATCCAACTGAACACTAAAGACCCAGCCTAAAAATCCCAGTCCTCTATGTCTGTCCCTTGAGGCTTTGGTCCTGTGGAGCAGATCTGCTAGAAACTAGCCCTGGGAGGGGCACAGCGTGAGAACCCCTAGCATCAGGCAGGCTTGCAGTCCCAATCCCAGCTCTGCGTGACCCAGGCTAGCTTCTCTGTGCCTGTGTGCTGCAGGTAGAGACACCCGGCTCAGCAAGGTATGAAAGTTAATTTAGATAATGTACCTGCAGAGGCCTGAACATAGCAGTGTTCCAAAATGTTAGCTTGTCAGTGTTAGCATAGCAAGGACAAAGATCTCGTGCCCAGAACTACAGCATTAGTGGTTAACATAACCCCGTTTGCACGATGAGCTCATTTGCCCACGTGACAACCCTGTTGCACAGATGAGGAAACTGAGGTTTAGCGAGGCTGAGAGACCTGTCTAAAGCCTGTAGCCAGTAAGTGGCGGGACTTGAACTTAGGTCTCCTGATGGGCAGCTCAGTGAGCTTCCCATTGAAGCAAGTGGCCTGGCTTGCCTCCTGGCTGCTGCCCTCGGGGCTCCGTCCAAGTGTCCGGCATCTCCTCCAGATGCTACAGTTCTGGGCTTGCAGCCTCCCCACTGCATCCAGGGACTGCCTTCAGGGGATTCTGGGGTCCCGGGGACCCCTGGGAGGCTTGTCAGGGACAGACGGGATCAAAAGTGGCTGCCTCCCTCACCATGGCCCAGACCCAGAGGGTTTGCCGCAGGCTAACCTTGCCCACCGGAGCCAAATGAAGGTCGGGTTAAAGAGTCATCATACGCCAAGGGAGAGCTTGCCAGGCAGGGTGTCCAGACACATTTATTTAGCACCTGCTGTGTGCCAGGCCCTCTGCAGGCACTGAGATATGGGATATCAAGGTTTGCCCTTGACACTTTAAGTGTCGTGAAGGAGGTGGTAAACCACCCGAGGCTCAGCCTGGAGTCGGTGTGACGACAGGTGCCATCCAACGACGGCCATAACCCCGTGCACTGTAGGGGGTTTACCACTCTCCGAAAGATCAGCTTTGCTTATGCTGTCCCACCTAGACATTGGGAAATCGCCCCACGTTACAGGAGGGGAAGCTGAGGTTCAGAAAGTGATGTACAGTGGTACTTCTGGACCTGTCCATTAATTCATTCCGGAACTCGTGACGGGTGCCAAAGCCGGCGAGCACTAAATTGTTGGCGAACTACCATGAGACTGAAGCATCGACCTCTGTTTCACTGAGAGAGGGGCGCCGAGTGGCAGGCAAGCACCGAGGGCTGAGACCCCTTTTGTCGTCAAAATGCGGCGAGCCCAGGGTTGGACGAGCTCTGAAGCCAACGAGTACCCAGGGTGTGACTGTATTTTGTTCCAGGCTGGCGGCTGATGCTGAGGCTAGGCCCACATCTGTAGGGTCTTCAAAACCCATATTCTCCATCACTGGGCTGCGCTGTCTCCAGGGGCTGAGGGTCAGAGGAGGGAGACACAGGCCGCTTCCCAGAGAGGGGGGTCGCCATGGTCAGGGGAGCTGAGACAGAAGACTGCACATACAGAGGACGACAGCAAAACATCCTAGGCACAAAGACACTAAAAAAACCTGGTGCATGCAACAACTGGTGGGACAGTTGCGTTTGTAACTATCAGCCTCACTGGTTTGGGCCATGTACTCTAGTGACGTGATCTGTCGCCGTCAGGGGAGGCTGGACGATGGGGGCATGGGACTTCTCTGGGCTATTTCCTTGTCTTCTCGTGAGTCTATAATTTTCAAAATAAAAAGCTAGGTGGGAAAAGGTGTTTTAGGCAAAAGGACCCACTTGAGCAGCAGCCTGGAGGCTGGACAGGCAAGGTGACGGTCCCTGGAGGGTTTCCCTGGCTGCAGGCAGCTGTGACGAGCCAGCTCTGCTGGTCCCACAGCGCGCGCCAAAGTCGCTGAAATCCAAACTGTTTTCTTTCTTCCGACTCATCCGGACTGGTGGTCGTGAGGGTTCAATGAGCTAAAACTCATGGGAATACGAACCAGAGTGACAGGTCTGTACACGGTGCACATACGTGGCGTATCGACCAATGTGAGCCGGGCAAGCACAAGGACAATGGCCTCTCAGGCAGCACTTAGTAATTTCGTAAGCCTGTCTTTTCGCACCGCAGCCCTGTGAAGTATGAGTTATCACCCCCGTTTTACTTATTAAGCGACTAAGGCTCAGAGAGAAGTGACTTTTCCTAGGTGGTACAGCTGACAGAGCTTTAACTTGATGACTCCAAATCCATGCTGCCTCCCAGCCCTGGAAAATGGGCAGGGTTTGGGTGGACTCTAAGAGAACCCGCTTCCTGGCCAAGGGTCCTCTGAGGGCCCGTTTCCCCAGTGTAAGTCGGGTCGAGGGTCACCTCCAGAGCGCAGGTCAGGATGAGGCTCCGTTAGATGTGCTGCGAGGTACGTGGGGAAACACAGGGTTCCTTGGGGTGCTCGCAGGCCCCGTGGCCACAACCACTACTGGGACTGGGGCCGGGGCTCTCAGGGACAGCACAGAGAGAAGAGAGGGAAGCCCGGTTCCCACCCACAGATTGTAGACTCCTGTGGCCTGACGGCTTTCTGCCTACAAATGGCGCCGAGAGAGCCTCTAGGAGCCCAGCCTGGGCAGTGAGGCAGGGCGAGGAGGAAGCCGTGGGGCCTGTGTGAGAGGCTGCTGGGGTCCCCTGATGTGAAAGTGATCCCCTTACAGGGGGGTGCCCCTGGGTCTCCACCGTGCGTTGGAGTGTGGGGAGCACATGAGGCGGTCTGACCTATATGTTTCTGGGCCACCCAGCCACTCCATCCTGCCCTGAACTGGGCTGGGCTGCCTGGGCAGTGCCCGCAGATGCTCAGAGAGTCAGTACACGGCGCTGGTGGCCAGGGCCCTGTGGGGACACAGCCTGTGCAAGGGAAGAGGAACCTCAGAGCCGGGAGCTTCTCTAGGTGTTTTGGGGATCCTGTCTGGGCACCCTGCTTCCCATTTGGAAGTGGCCTACTGAGCCCTGAGCCGGGGAGCACATAGAAGTGAAGTCACTGGGTCCTCACAGCGATGCACTGAGCCAAGCACGGCTGTGTCCGTTTTACAGAAGCATAGATTCGCGCTCTGAGGTCTCCCACCGTGTGGCCGGGGGCTGACAGAAGTGGTACTGGATCAGGGTTTCTTTCTGGTCACCAACCCATCCCCATCAGCTGCTTCTTTCTAAATGGGGTTTGGGGGAAGGATTCTACCTACACTTCGGTACAATTGTTTTGCTATAATTTCTCATCTCTAGCCCAGGGCTCCTGGGAGCTAGACTGGGCAGGGGACAGAGGTAGGCAAACATGCCCAGGACCAGGGAGAAGTGGCTGCCCCCTCCTTCCTTCACTAAAGTAAAGTAAACACGCTTGCCAAATGAATTAAGCCCCGTGGAGACACGTGCTGCGCTCTCCAGATAGTATTCTAGAAATACCGCGACTGTACCTGAGCTGGAAGACAACCAGAGTTGATTTTTAACCCTCCTGTTGATCAGAGGAGGACACTGAGGTACAGAGCAGAGAGTGATGCACCCAAGGTCACGGAGCAGGGTGAGAAGCCGTGGCTACAGGCCCTGCCCAGGGCCCCTTCCCCTGCTACCTGGAAGGAATTGGCAGCGCCTGTGCAAGCCAGGTGCGTCCTGGGCTCCCCGCCCCTTGGAGATGGCAGGAGAGGGCTGTGGCCCAGCGGGGTCTCACATCGCCTGCCCTGTCTCAGCAGCTTCCCCATCCTCCCCATCCGCTGCCACCTTCTTTTTTTTTTTTTAACTTTTTATTTCAGCATGATTTCTCACATACTGAGAAGTTATAAGTTCCATATTCTTTTCACCCAGTTCTCAATTGTTAACATTTTACCAATCACTTTATCATTTTCTCTATTTTTATGTTTTTCTGAATCATTTGAGAGTTCAAATGGTTTATAACATCCCGTTCACCTAAATGGGTCAATGTGGCTTTAAAAAAGAAAAGACATTCTCTTACATAACCACAGCACAGTTATCAAAAGCAGGTAATTAACACTGGTACAATACTATCAGATAATCTACAGGTCTTTTTCAGATTTTGCCCGTTGTTCTAAAGCAAAAGAAAATTCTGTTTAATGTGTTGCATTTTATCCTCGGGTCTCTCTATTTTCCTTTAATCTGGAACAGTTTCTCAGATTTTTCTTTCTCTTTCGCTGGCATTGATCTTCTTGAGGAGTACAGGCCAATCATTCGGCAAAATGTCCTTCAGTTTTGTCTGGTGCTTCCTTCTGATCAGGTTTAAGTCCTGCCTCTTTTGGCAGGAACAGCACAGAAGTGATATGTCGTTAGTGCGGACATATTATGAGGCACGTGGTATCAGCTTCTTAGCTTCAAAATAAAAGGCTAAAGGGAGAGAAAATGAGCATTTATTTGAGATCCAAAAGCACTAACGCAGACAAAAATGCAAATATTGTTTAGGAGGTGGAAGCAAGGGATATGAATAGAAGGAATGTCTACAGGTGCAGAGAAGCTAACATAGCGATGCTAATTCTAAAGAATATTTTTCATTTTCAGTCAGGTGGCCACGTCTGCTTTTCTGTTATCTTTGCAAACAGTGGTTTGGGAGACACAGCTTTTGGCCCAGTCTGAGGTTATTTTGCTCAGTCCTAACATTCCAAAGGTTTGAGAAGTAAAGCATGCCAGGCAGTCCCTCTGGGATGGCAACTCTGACTCCATTTTAAAGTGGCTCAGTTTATATTCTTTGTTACAAGTTTGTCCCATCCTCACTGGTAGTCTAATTTTGATTGCTTGACCAAGGTGTGCTAGGTCTGACAAGTACTCTTTTCTCCTTTAAATTAATATGTATCGTGTGGACAGATTCTTTGAGAACATGTAAATATTTTGGCCCCTCTCAAACCTTTGCCTGCTAAACTGTAACGTTACGGATGACTCTGGCCTCAGTCGACAGTTTCCTGATGATGTTATAACTCCACTGTTGCTTCCACAAGTTTACTTGCTGACTTGAGTTGCTGGCTCTCTGCTGGCTCAGTGGGTGAGAGCCTGTTGACTCAGAGCCTGAAAGGCGGGTGCTGACGGAGGCCGAGGTGTGAGCTCCCAGCAGGTTGAGCCTCCGTCGGCCGCCATCTTGCCTCCCCTCAGACTTTGGAACTTAGTTTGTCTCATCTCTGCTACCCGGGCCGGTTCCCCTCCACTTCTACGATGTTTACCGTTCTCCTGTTGAGCTCCTACTGTGTGCTGGGCACTGTTTTTAGGCACTGAGGATATGGGACGAAGCCCCGGGCTTCACTGGGTTTCTATTCTAATGTAGAAAATAGACCAACAAGTAAACACATTCTAAAAGTAGTATCATTTCGGAGAGGAATGTGGCAAGAAGGAAATGAGAGCAAAGTAAGGAAGACCAAGAGTAACTAATATGGAGAGATAGGGGAGGCCTCTGAAGGCATCTGAGCGGAGCCCAGATTGATGATATTAGCTAGGAATGTGGAGACCAGGGAGCAGAGGGGACAGTGGACGCCAAGGGGCTGAGCAAGAATGAAGTTGACTGGACGAGGTGACAAAGGGAGGGGGAAGGTGGAAGAGATGGAGTTGGACAGGTTGACAGGTGTCAGCCAGGGAGCACACATCACATATGGGCTTGAAATGAATTCAAAGGAAATGGGAAATCATCGGGGAGCTTGAAGTAAAAGAATGTGATCTGACTTGCTTAAACATGTATATGATTATTATTATTAATTTTTTTTACATTTAACTCCATTTTTAACATAAGTTTATTTAAACTTAGGATTCTGCTATCACTATCATATTTCTCAAACCGATGTTACTTCAATAACTAGAATAAATTCCCATAAACAAATAAGACACTGAAAACAAAAGTGTCATTAACCAGCCTGCCATTCAGGCCTGAGTCAGCTCTCCCCTTGTTAAAAAGTGTTTGAGGTTAAAGGCTGAGCAGTATCACAGAGGTCTCGCAAGCCCACGGACTGAAGAATTCCAGAAGGAATAATTTGCTTACACTGATTCTACACTGTTTCATCTGGAACCTTAAACTGTCTGCTACCTGGTGGAAAGGTGAGTTAGGTGGAGACAGTGGGGACACGGGTTGCGTTGTGAGGGCGGCGAGCACAGTCTGGTTGGCAACCTGAAACCAGAGGCAGTCAGAGGGGAGAAAGCCCCCCACCCCCACAGTCAGACCCCAGCTGATCCAACTCACTCATCTCACCATGGAGAAACCGAGGCCCTGAAATGGGGCAGGGACTTACCCAAGGTCATCATAGCAGCTGGTCTCAACTCTACCACCTCTCATTGTCACTCCCACCCGATTCCAGCTGAAAAATCAGACATGATATAAATATTAGTCATCCTTATTGTAAAAATGTTGTATCAACCACATTAAAAGAAACCTCCCCCGGCGCCCTCACACAACAGGCCCTTTCGATCTCAAAGGAGGGAGTTTGTTGGTCTCTGGAGCATCGCGAGAGTTCAGTCTCACCAGCACGAAGGTGGTTGTGCTGGTGGGCACCTGGCTACTTTTGGTTAACATTGGTCAGAACAACTGTGGGAACATAGATGAGCATTTGATTCCAGGCTCTTCCACCTCCTCTGTGACCTTGGGCAAATTCCCGCCTCTGCAGGAAAAAAAATGGGTGCAACTTATAAGTCAGTGCCCTCTAGATAGACATCAGAGCCCTCTCCGAATATCCTTATCGGTAATTTTTAGTTGCCTGCATCTGTGGGTTTGTCTCAGGCCCAGCCACGTCAACAGAGCCATGAAAAACTAAGTCCCCCAAAGCCCTTGTAGGTGTACAGACTCTGGAGATCTGGAAGTGAAAGAGGGGGGCACGTCGATCCATTTTGTGGGTTCGACTCCTCTTCCCTTCCAGAATCCACTAGAAGCTCTCCTCTGGGCTCACTCCAGCTCCTGCCCCCAGAGTCAGCCTTTGTCACAGGTACGTGCGGGACTCAGTTTCCTAGCATTGCCGTAACAAAGCCCCACACCCCCGTGCATGAGCCACAGAAATGTATTGTCTCCCAAGTCTGGGGCCCAAAAGTTGAAGCCCACGCTGCCGGCAGGGTTAGTTCCTCCTGAGGCCATGAGGGGCAGTCTGCCAGGTGTGTCTCCCATCTTCCCGTGGTTTGCTTGCCTTCTTTGGCGTTCCCTGGCGTGTAGAAACATCACCACAATAAAGAAGGTTGCTTTCTGAGGTACTGGGAGCCAGGACTACAACTGCAACATATCTTTTTTATGTGGGACACAATTCAACCTATAGCAAAGTATATGTGTGTGTGTGTGTGTGTGTGTGTGTGTGCGAGCGAGTGCATGTGACTCAGAAGTGGAGTTTCTGGGTCATGACTGTGGGAGTGTTTTCTAATGAGGTTGTGCCACCTTTGCGCCCCACACAGCAATGTGTAGAGTCCCTGCTGATCCCCATTCTCACCAACACTAGTGTTACTACACTTTTTTAAAAATTTATTTTTATTTTTTTTCTATTCCTATTCTATTACAGTTGTCCCAATTTTTCCCCTTTTGCCCTCCTCTGCCCAGCCCACCCCCCCTACCCACTCCCACAGTCAATCCCCACACTGTCGTCCACACCCATGGGTCATTCATACATGTTCTTTGACTAGTTCCTTCCCCTTCTTTCCACCATTCTCCCTCTCCCCCTTTCCCTTGGCCTAATGCATTGTTGGTGGGAATGCAGACTGGTGCAGCTGGTGTGGAAAACAGTATGGAATTTACTAAAAAAAACACGCAACTGCCTTTTGACCCAGCGATTCCACTGCTGGGGATATACCCTAAGAATCCTGACACACCAATTCAGAAGAATTTAGGCACCTCTGTGTTCATAGCAGCACTATTTACAATAGCCAAGTGCTAGAAACAGCCCAAGTGCCCATCCGTAAATGAGTGGATCAAAAAACTGTGGTACATTAACACAGTGGAACACTACGCAGCAGAAAGGAAGGAGGGGCTTCTACCTTTTGCTCCAGCATGGATGGAACTGGAGAGCATTATGCTAAGTGAAATAAGCCAGGCGATGAAAGACAGATACCACATGCTCTCACTTATAAGAGGATTCTAATGAACAAAAAAAACTAACAAGCAAAATAGAACCAGAAACATGGAAACATGGAACAGACTAATTTTCTTTTATTATTTTATTTTTTTAAATTGAGCTTATTGGGGTGACATTGGTTTACAAAATTATATAGGTTTCAGGTGCCCAGTCCTATAACACGTCACCTGTGTATTGCATTGTAAGTTCACCGCCCTGAGTCAAGTCTCTTCCCTCCTCAGTTATCCCCTTACCACACTTCTTAATGGTCAGCGATCAGGTGAAATGAAATATTATCTCCCTGTGGCCTTACGTTGTATTTCTCTGGTCACTGGGAGGCTAGATACTTTGCATTTCCTTTGCAGTGAAGAGCCTCTTCCTGCTTCTTGCCCGTTTTTCTTTCGTTGGCCTATTCCTTATTGATTTATAAAAGGGATCCTTTGCTGAGGGGCGTTTCCAATAGGAAAGGCAAGGAGAGAGGAAGGGGAAGGAAGGGCAGCTTTTCTGGCCTGCAATTTTGAGAATGGTCCGCACAGCTACTGCCTCAGGGGAAAAACAGGAAACTATTTCAGGTCCTCCATCTCTTTCTGGAATCTGTGGGGCCAGGTGCAATGCAGAGTCTAGACCGTTTAGATTTGCGAGAGCTGACGTGGTGCATGTATTGTATATTACGTAATGTTTCAGCAGGAACCTGGCCAGCCACTGGAATCAGATATATTAACTCTTCTGCAGCGAAAATGTATGATTTTCACATCACATGAAATAAATAGTGACTGTGAACAGCCTTGTGCCAGTTCTGGTCAGGTCTTGCCTCCAACAGAGTTATGAGAATGCTTTCAGTTTGAGGGTACCGGGGTTTCAGAATTGCAATCAGGGATTATGCAAGAGTGTCCCCACCACGGCAACTGAAAGTCAAGCCCTGTGGTGCCCATTTTCTCCTCTAATCTTCCGATAGCCCCGGGGAGGTGAGATCAACATCGCCATTTATGTGAACAAAAGTCACGGAGGCTCAAGAGGTTAAGAAATCCTGATCCTCGTATTAACAGGAAGAGATGGGATTTGAACCCACATCAGTCTGACTCCAAAGCCCACACACATCCAACTCTACCAAGCTGCCCCAGCCCTATGGGGGTGGCTTCTCTGCTTCTCTGCTCCCCAGGACTCTGGAGTTTGGAAACAAAGTCACCAGCCAGAGGAGTGGATTGGGAGGATGGGATGCCCCCCTCCAACCTCTTGAAAACCTCCCACAGGTCTGTCATACTTTGGCGTTGACCAAACATCCAGCCCAGTTTAGAGCCCTAAACACCTGGTGCTGTGGGGAGAGGCACTGGTCAGAGGCCTTTTCCGTTGCTGTGCTGTGTCTGAGAAAGCAACAATGTCTTCCCAGTGCTTCAGTCAGGGCTCACACACCTTTGCAAAGAAGGACGGGGAAGCCCCTCAGTTCCAGGCCACTGACAGGGAAGAAGGGGAGGGCGTCCAGAGAGAGTGGAGGGTCCACACTGGCCTACGTGATCTCACCCCACAGTGCACTCACCCTCCGGAAAGGTGCAGGTTAGAGCTCCAAGGCCGTTCGGCAAAGGCCGGCTATTGCCTTCTCTTTGCTTTCTCACCCCTGTGAACACCTACTCACCTGCTAAGACACCTTCCAATTGTCCTCTGCTCTTTGGAGTCTGAGTGAATCCCTTTCACCTCTATTTTCCCCAGGGCCTTTGTTTCTGACCACGGGATAGTACTTACAGCTGATCATAATCCACTCTGAGCACATTCGTGTCTCCCACCGCAGGTTGGGGCCTGACACGGAGCCCGGCTGAGAGAGGAATGAATGAAGGAATGAATGAAGGGCACCTCCCGACTAAGGGCTAACATAGGCAGGAACGTGAAAGGACTTCCGGCCACCTCAGAAGCACCTTGGGTGTGAGCTGTGGAGGTTTGCGAGAGGCGCCCTAAGGCCTAGGGCTGAGAATGTGTGCCTGGACTTAGACCTACAGCTGCATTCTGGTGCTCACTGCCTAGTAACTGTGACCCTGGGCAAACCATTTCACGCCTCTGAGCCTCAGTTTTCTCATCTGGAAAACTGAGACTTCTTGAGGCCCTCATGAAGATGAATAAGAGAGCGCGTGCCGGCTGTGTAAAGGGGGGCACGCAGTAGGCATTCAGATGCTACCTCCTTTTCAAATTAATGTCTTCAATTTGAACTACGGGGTCCAGTGGGCCATATCGCCATCGGCTGCCGCCAGCCTCCAGCTGTTAGTGACACAGGTGGCTACGGAGAGTTGGGCTGAGTAACCCCAGTGTCTTCCAGCCTCTCCTTTGAACTGGATGGGTGGTGGGTGGGGAGGTGACCCCTGTGGTGTGGAACTGATGGGCACAGAGCCATGCCTGGGTGAACACAGCTGCTGGGCCAGGGCTCAGCAGGCCCCTGCTCCCCCAAGGAGACTTTCCGATCCCGGCCTGAAGTCCCACCTGCGTGGGAAGGGCTGTGTTTCCTTCTTAGGAGAAACGCCGATGAGTTCTGAGGTCTCCTGGATGACTGACATGAAGGGGGCTTTAGGCCACCTCAGACAGGCCTCAGCACCGCGTCAGGGAGCTCAGGGGTGGTGTTCACCCCTTGTCCACATTCAAGCTTCATTCACGCAGAAGGAAGCTCCAGCTCCAGCACCTCTCAGAGCCTTCGAGCCAGAGTCCCCCCTGGGCACTGATGGGCGGGGCCAGGCCCCCTGGAAGGCCCTGCACCGCCCAGCAGAGTTTTAGCTCCACGGCACCTGGAAAGCCAGCTCCGTCCTGTGCACAGAGGGTCAAACTCTAGGGGGTTTTGTTCTTGAATTTTATATCCTTGAGTCTCTAGCTTAACACACCAGGCCCTGTCCTGAGTCCAGGCCTGTGCTGACACTACATCCCCTTCCCAGAATGCCTCCTGCCTCCTCTCACTGGTTGAAGCTGCCCGATACAGTGCAAAGCGTGAGCCCGGGGAACAAACTTGGATTCGACTCCTGGCTTTGTCAGCTCCAAGATGTATGACCCTGGGCTAGGAGTTCGGCACCTCTGAGCCTCTTTGTCAGCCAAGCGGGTTTCACCGTGGTATCTCATTCCAGGGTTATTATGAGGGTTCTCTTGGAAAGCACTCGGCCAAGAGAAAGTCCTTGGTACATGTGGACCTCTCAGCCTGCCCCAGTGAAATGCTCTGTGACCGTCAAGGTCTGGCCCAAGGGTCACCTCCCAGCAGTAGCTTCCTGGTCTCTCCCTCCTCTGGGTTCCTCCAGCATATCGCCCATGCCTCCGTCTGCACCTCCCACAGGGAGACGGGGTTCAGGGCAGCTCCGACGCCTGGGCTCCTGGCTGGCTGGACCTTGGACTGAAGCCAGGCCTGGGGCTCCCTCCCCGGCACGTCCCCATGGCAGAGCCCAGAGCAGGCCCGGCTCGGGAAATGGTGGAGGCAAGGCGGGTTATGGAGACTTCCATTGGTGCTGGCGGTAACTGGGGTTTGTGGAGTATTTACTATGTGCCCTGAGGTGTTTATCTGGTGGTAATTGAGGGAACGCGGTAAACCCTCCGTGAAGGTTCAAATCTCTGCTTTGCCTCTTATGAGCCCTGCTGTCCTGGAACATTCCTTTACCTCTCGGACCTCAAATCTCCCCATCTGTACAGTGGGGATAATAACAGTAGCTATCTCCAAGCATTGAGGAGGAGATTAAAGAATTTAAAACTATCAGAAACCCATAGGTTTCTTTACCCACATAAGCACACAGGAACCATTGGCAGTGGATATGGATGTGATTCAAGTAATTTACGATGTTTTTCACATATATTCTCATTTAAAAAACTGACATTCTTATTTTCATCACTTAAAGTGATATATATGAGACAAATGTTATAGAATTTAGAAAATAAAGAAAAAACTTAACAGTAAGGCTTAACTTACCTTCAAAGATAACTGCCCTTACAACCCAGCTATAGAATCTTCCAGACATTTTGTTAGAAATATTGCAAACATTCAGAAATGTACTGAGAGTGTCTTATCAACCATTAGCATTCCTACCACCCAGATTTAAGAAACCTTTACACTTTTTGCCGTGTTTGCCCAGACCTACACTAATAACAAAGAAAATCATACAGATGCTATTAAAATACTTCTTTACCCCTCTGTCCCCAGAGCACCTCTGCTCCAAAGTGTGGTGGGCCCACCCTTCTCTTTCATGTTTTTACATTTTTATTACACAAAATGTATCAACATCCAATAGATGGTATATGTGGTATATTTTACATAAACGATATCCCACTGAACATATTGTATTACAGACTTACTTTTCTCACTCAGTATATTGTGTCTTCTTCAAGATCTATCCAAGTGGATAGATAGACGCCTAATTCATTCTTTTAACTAAATAATCCAATCTATGACGATAACACAGTATCTTTAATTATTTCCTGCCAGTGGACTGTGAGATTACTGTTGAAGTTTTCTATTACAAACAGCATTTAAAAAAAAAAAATCCCTGTATATATCTGCATGTGAACATACCAGAGAACGCACTTCGGGGATATATACGTAGAGCTATTGTTTGGGAATTAAAGTGTGAGCATTTTCAACTTCATGAGGTATCATGACCATTTTTTAAACATATTAATAAGGATATGATCATCCTGCTTATTTTGATTATGACCTGCTTTCTCCACTTACTGTACATCTGCACACACACGCGTGTCACAAATTCCCATCTGTACTCACTGATTCTGCAGGTTCTTGTCAGGGACTTACTGCGGGATAGGTGTCGGGTTTGTCTTGTCATCTTACTTCAGTCCTGTGAGCTTTTTACACCTGTGAGGCAAGGGAGGCAAGTCATGCAATAAAGAGATTTGCCCAAGGCCCTGCCAGTAAGGAGGAAACTGGGTTTCAACCCCAGGCTTGCTCGTTCCAATCCAACGCTCCGTCTGCTGCCCAAGCCCTGGTAGATGGTCCTGCCCAAACAAGACTCAAGGGCCCCACCCAAGACCTACTGAATCACAATTCGGGAGGAGAGACCAGGACGCCACCTCTGGCACTCAATGGTTTGAGTTCTTATGGGGGAATCGAGAAGATGGGCCTTGTGAAAGGCCAGTGTCTCTGGCCTGCTGGGCTCCCTTGGGACCACAGCCTTTCTGGTGTCCCACGGGATTTTTATTGTGAGTTGCTCATGAAACCCCTAAGCCTGGGGCGTGTCATCCTACCATCTGGTAGCTGCAAAGAAGGAGTCATTTGGCACGGGAACCTGAGCAAGCCTTGGGGCCAGGACCACAGGAGACTTTGCTTTGAGAGGAACTTCTGTTCCCATGGCAACTGCAGTCCACATCTCATCTCCAGGACCACTGTAGAACCAGGGGAGGAGCAGCAGGGTGTGAGCGTGCGGCAGTTCGGCTAGGGTTCATAAGAAAGATGGGGAGGCGTAAGGAAAGAATGAATCATACAGCCTTTGGGGAACAGGAATTGTCCCTTTGCCACGCAGAGGACGGAGGGTTTCTCAGAGCCATCTTTTGCTTGGGGTGGAATGTCAGTACAACCGACCCTTGAATAATATGGGCTTGAACTGTGTGGGTCCACTTATACGTGGATTTTTAAAAATAAATACTATAAGTTTATTTTCCCTTTCTTATGATTTTTCTTAATAACAGTGTCTTCTCTCTAGCTTACTTTATTGTAAGAATGCAGTATATAATACATATGCAAAATATGTATTATTTGGTTGTTTATGTTATCAGATTTCTGGTCAACGGATGGTTATTAGTCAAGTGTTGGGGGAGTCAAAAGTTATATGCAGATTTTCGAGTGTGTGGGGGGTTGGTACCCCTGACTCCTGTGTTGTTCAAGAGTCAACTGTACAACCAGTGGTCAGCTGACCTCTCATGTCCCTTCAGCACCAGACAGGAGAAACAGGCCAAAGCCTTGGAGTGCAGAAGAAGAATGACAACTGCTATATACCATGTCCTAAGCACTTCACATACAGTGTCCATGCGCCCCTCAAAGCAATCCGATGTGGCCCATGTGTTATGTCCAGCGCCAGGTTAAAAACAAAGTCTAGTTGGGCTCAGTGACCTTCCCAAGGCTACACAGCAGAGACGTTTGGGTCACTGTGCTGTCTTTCCCGAAGTCTCCAATCTAAGTCATGAAAACAGAATTTCCTGGAGTGGCACCAGTTAAGCATATGCACTGGTGCCCAGGGAAGGTTCTGGACTCCCCTACTCCTGGGTCCTCCCATTTACACTTATCTCCCTAATTCCTGCTCCAGTCCCAGCACATGGTACAAGTTCAGCAAATGTTAATGGAATCGAATGCAGGCAGTAATACACTCATTTCTCAGCTTTCAGGATATTGTCACTCATGCGCCCTCACTTTCTTGAGCACGGGGGAAAGAGGGGGAGTTCCAGATATTAAATATAGCCCACAGCCGGCTGTTGCGTTATCTTTGAGCTTCTTTTCAGTGGAGGTTATGACTTGTCCTGCACTTCCCTTTGGATGAGGCGGTGAAGAGGAGGAGGGGATTCAGCCTGGACCTGCAGGGAGGCTGTCCTGCAGCTAAACATCCTCTGTTGGTTAAACAGGCTGGGTTTCTCTCACCTGAGCGACTGAAGCCCTCTGGGGCTGGGCCTCTTGAAGCCTTTGCCATCACCTTTCTCTGCCAATCACGTGCTGCCTTGGCTCTGGCTGCTATAGCAGCCCTTAGGAAATTAGTCCCTGGGGCTTGCATGCTGAGTTGTGTCACCATTGCAGGGGCTTGGCTACCATTCATAAGCTGAGGGCTGGCCAAGCCCTGGGAAGTTGGAGGGAGTTACGAAGTCCACCTTGTTGTAAGTGTCCCTTGCCCCGCACCCTTGACCTGGTCGCTGACACCGAAGACAGGATGTCAGGTTTCGACTCAGCGGAGCAGAATGGGTAAGAGTGTGGGCTCTGAAGCTGGACAGCCTGGATTCAAATCCAGCTCTGTCATTTCCTAGCTGTGGCATCCTGGGTGAATTACTAAGCTTCTTCGTGCCTCTGTTTCCATACTTTGTGAGCTTGCCATGAGAATTAAATTGGTTAATTTAAGTGTTTTTTAACTGCTTGGGTGACAGCTGTCCTCAGAGCTGGCAGCTCTTTCCCACTCTCAGTCAGTCAATCAGCAAACACTGTGTTGGGTGCCTTGTGGGGAGCAGGGCTGACTCAGCCTTGGACCCTGCCCTCCAGCCCTCTAGGGTTCTCTGGTCTAGTAGAAGATCCGTGTGCCTTTATACATGACAAAGTGGCTTCCCAGACCCAAAGAGATGATACAGAGCTGAACTCAAGCCCTCCACACACACATGGCCACACACAAACACATGGTCCTACATACAGACATACTCACATACAATGGTACACACACGATCATAAGTACACACCCACACACACACAACAACCTCACACACACTGTGTGCTGCAGCCAGAATCTCAATCCCCCCATTTCCCCAGCACACATGGAAATATGTGGAAATACTGAAAACCACACTAGAGCACTGGGATGGTTGCCATGGGAACCAGGATTCCAAAATCCTAACTTGAGGGCATTTGAATCCTGAATATTTCATTAGTCATGGAGTTCGTGCTCTGAATTCTGAGTCATTTCTCTTTCAGGGGTCAGGCTGGGCAGCCAAGCAGGGAGTTGGTGAGTTCAGGCAATTAAAGGCTTGACTACTTTGTGTCTGAGTGATGGAGTGGTCCAGACAGGTGCTTGTGGGAGAGCTCCGCCTGGAGGGGTGTGTGCGTGTGCATACATGCACACTCATCTGGGTGTGAGTCCATGGAATCTTCTCAGGTGAGGCTGAGAATGTGTAGTAGTCACATCTGTGTCAGCAGCCTCTGTATCAGTCAGGCCAGGCCAGGGCAGGTTGTGGTAACAAATACGCCCCCAATCTTCATGACTCAACGCAGTAAACTTTCACTTCTTACTCACACAAAATTCCGGTTGGGTCAACGTCCCCCTTCATCTAGTAGTGGCACCTGGCACCCAGGACCTCAAATACGGCCACAACAGAGAAGAAGGGGACAGAGGAGGCGCGTTACCTCTTACCTTCTTTGGCCCCGCAGCGGGTACAAGTCCACCTGCCTCGGCTTCAGTGGCCCCACATAAGCATAAGAGACCCGGAAATGGGCAGGCGTTCCTTTGTGAGCACAAATATCCCTGCTACAGTTCTCCCTTTGTGTTTCTGCAGACCAGAGCATCCCCACCCAGCGTGGAGCCCATTCCTTGGGGACAGTTCAAAGGCTGGCTCTGCCACTTGCTAGCTGGTGGCCTTGGGCCATGTATGACTCAGGGTCCCAACAGTAAACAGATGGCACACTCAAAATAGAAGTTTGAAGGGGGCTTATTTACAAAAGCACTTTTACAAAGGATAATACAGTAGAAGGAGCTCAGAGCTGTTACCATCCTGGTCCAAGGACACAAGGCCAGGAAGTGGCCAGTGAGACCTGGAAGGAGAGTCAAGGATAGGGGACTGACTTCCTTGAGAGGAATGACAGAAGGACATAACCTGCTCAAAGGATCTCACCGGGAGGGAGCCGCGGAAATAAACACCACAGCCCCCTCCTGTCTCTGCTGGAGCTCCCCATTGGCTGAGCCAAACAGAAGCCAAAGGGCCCAGGAAGATGCTGATTTAGACCAAACAGGTCTTCCTCCCAAGGCCAAGTGGACAGCACCCTGGGAGGACAAAGGTACACTGTCTTGCAAGGGCAACCAATTTCTATTCTTTGGGCCTCCGTTTCCTTATTTGTAGAAAGTGGACTGTGTTGGTGAAGGTAAATACAATAATATATGTAAAGCCCTGGCATAA
Organism: Mormoops blainvillei; assembly: GCA_004026545.1. Classification (NCBI taxonomy): domain Eukaryota; kingdom Metazoa; phylum Chordata; class Mammalia; order Chiroptera; family Mormoopidae; genus Mormoops; species Mormoops blainvillei. The sequence continues at coordinate 110,015 of PVJD01004343.1, read as the reverse complement.
TCAGTCCTCAACAAACATTAATTTCTCAGGGTCTGAAAGCCCTGTTTGCAGTCCAATGGTTCACAACTCAGGAGGCACTAGCTCTCCTAGAGTCTGGCATGAATCTCTTAAATTTTCCAAAAGGAAGAAAAATGTTCTTCTTAAAAATAACTCCATTTTCAAGCTTCCTTTGTATGTCAAATATTTTACAGATATCATCTCTGTTTAGCTCACAATATTATCCTAAGTGTCTTGCCAACAAGTTGGGACCCTGGCAGAGGAAATGACTGAGCCGTCCGTGGTCAGTTCAGCCAGCGAGTGGGTCTGGCTCCAAATCCTGGCCCTTCCTCTCTGCTCTACTGTGATTTCTGAGGACATGTGCACAATTAACAGATGAAATGGAGAATGTTGCAGTTCCAAAGCTTGAGAATTTCCTTCCCCTGAAGGGAGGCAAAGGCACCAGAGGCCCAGGACCATGTTTTTCCAGAGGCCCCATATAGTTGTGGCGGGTTCCAGAAGGTGTCACCTGCCCTTCAAGGCACCTCTGTGCCCTCTATGCCTGAGTACGCTCACTCACCATGGTTGCTGCTGGTTGATTTCAGGTCACACGTCTCCAGCCCCATCCGGCCAGCGTAACGCCAGCGGTGCAGAGAGCCAGCCCTTGGAGCCAGGTAAGGAAATCTTCTCTCTGGGGTCTATGCTCAGCTTTCTGAGACCAAGCAGGTGGTATCCCTGGGTGACAGGAAGGGGAAAGGGACTTGTAGGGTCCCAGGGAGGCTCCCCAACGTCAGACAACACCTCTCCTTCCTAAACCAACGTCTGTGGGTCCACATTAGAGCCACTTGGAGATCCTAGAACCGCCATCTTTGAGAAGCCACTGATAAAAGGTCACATACACGTGACAGGATGCTCAGTGAATGTTTTAAAGGGATTTGCTGAGAACAAGCTAAAGGAGCCGTGGTGAAGGCTGGTGGGGGAGGGGAGGTTCCACCAGGGGGGTTCTAGATTAACTCAACAGATATTTATAAAGGACCTACTCGGTGCAAAGCCGTGCACTAACACTGGGAATGCAATCCTGGGCAAACATGGGCCGGTGGCTTCCCCAAGGAAGGGCTCTGGGGAAGGGAGAACCACCACACACACCACACACCTTCAACCCCGTGGCCAGCCCCACATCCACCTGCCCCGCAGGGTTCTGGAGTCACAGTGCAACAGCTCCACCACAGTTAGTACCCTGGAACAGTGCAGAAACCTGGGAGGGGAAGCATGGCGCCTGCAATAGCAGGGGTGCCTCTGAACCCAGAACTCTGCCCTTCCTTCATACAAAGGGCAAGAGAGGAGGGTTTGTGCAGACTGGACCCCTGGGTCTCTGTCGCCCCAAGGCCTAATTTATCCTAACCTTCAGAGTCACCCTCAGCCCTCTTCCTGAGTCCAAGGAGAACCAGAGGGTGAGGCTTCAGAGGGGGTTTGAGAATGAACCTACCCAGACCCATTTTGCAGACTGGAAGGCTGGGGCCCGGAGTTGGGTGCGTATGGTCCAAAGTTACGTAGCAGGTCAGCGGTGAGGCCTTTGGCAGCCGCCTGCCCCCACCATACCCCTGGCGTGGGCAGAGTCCGAATCTGCCCAGGCCTCAGCTGGTGTCTGGTGCTTCCAGAGGAGTGGCTCAGGGTCCGCCTGGTGAACGGGAGCAGCCGCTGCAGCGGGACCGTGGAGGTTCGGCTAGGACAGTCCTGGGAGCCCTCCTGCGGGGAGTCCTGGAACCGAGTCTCCGCAGAGGCCCTGTGCCTTGCGCTGGGCTGCGGCGGGGCCGAGCTGGTGCCGGACCAGCCAGCTCCCCTGACGCCGGAGCTGACACCTGACTTGGCCGTGGGGAATGCCAGCGGGACCCCGAACACCACGTGGGCCACGGCGCCCGCCTTGCTGTGCAGCAGGGCCGAGTGGCAGTTCTGCGAGGTGGTGGAGCAGTCGTGCAGCAGCGGTGGGAGGCCGGCCCAGGTCACCTGTGCAGGTACAGCAACCTGCCCCCGGCGCCTGCCTGCTGAGCCCGTGCTGGGGGAGAGGGGGAGAGCACCCATTCCCCGACGGCCTTCAACCAATGCCCCTCACTCCTGTCCCCAGCCCTGGGCATTGGACCCCAACCTCGCCCTCCGGACTTCACCCCCAACCCACCACCAACGCAAACACAACTGGTCCGCACACCGGAGGGAGTGTCACTTTGTATAATTTCCAACTCTGAGTATTTCCTCAGATCTGGCCTGCAGACATTTCTCCCTGCTAGATCTCCAGCTGACTCCCTTGGTCCCCAATCCTAACGGAGTCTCTAGGCTTTCCTTACTGGTTCCTTCCCTCACCCTGCTCTGGACTTCGGTCTCCTATCTCCCCGCCCCTACCCCCAGTGTACATAAATAGGCCAGGTTCCCAGGGTCCCTGAGCACTGCAGCTCCTCAGCACCAAGTCTCTGCTTTTCGGGCCCCGCCCACACGTGTCTGGCCCCACCCACTAGTTTGCATCTGGTTACTAGCCCCTCCCACCGGCTCCACAGGCCTGCCTACAAAGGAGCCAACTTCGCCCCAACCCTAGTCCTGGTCAGTGCTCCTACCTCTGCTAAACAAGTCCCAGGCTTGCAGGGCTCCCCGATCCAGCCCGCAGGGGTCACAGCCCCTCTCACTGGGTACACAGCCCCGCCCACAACTATCCCGCCCAGTCCCGACCACCCCGCTCCCTTCCTGGCCCTCTTCCAGCCCCCATCCACAAACCCCTTGCCCTCCCAACTCCAGAGAATCAAGCACTGCGGTTGGTGGATGGTGGCAGCCCATGTGCCGGCCGCGTGGAGATGCTGGAGCATGGTCTGTGGGGCTCTCTGTGCGACGACACGTGGGACCTGGAGGATGCCCACGTGGTGTGCAAGCAACTGAGCTGCGGCTGGGCCATCCAGGCCCTGCCTGGCTTGCACTTTGCCCCCGGCCAAGGAGCCATCCACCGCGACCAGGTGAACTGCTCTGGGGCTGAAGCCTACCTGTGGGACTGCCCAGGGCAGCCTGGAGACGGCTACTGTGGCCACAAAGAGGACGCTGGTGTGGTGTGCTCAGGTCAGTGGGTGCTGTTTCTGAACCTCAGTCCTCCACCAGCACTCACCATAGGCCCCCGGACATCAGGCTGGGAGACATGGCCCCTGTCCTTGCATGGTCACCATCTGGGAGGGAAGATGAGACCCAGACCAACATAACCCTGGGGAATGAGTGGTAAAAACCCTAAGAAAGGAAGCCAGGTGACATTTAGAGGCTGCAGGCAATCCGGACCTAGAGGGAGAACCCTGCCCACCCTCTGGAAGAGGTATCATGAGGGTGAGTTCTTTCTGAGAGGGAGTCGGTCACCTGGTTCAGAGCAGCAAGAGGAGACAGAGGCAGGGAGGCCCCCGAGGAGGCTATGGGCAGCCCAGAGGAGGCCATCATGTCCAGCCAGAGCTTCTCTGTAGTAGCCGCAGGAACTGGTGGGGGAGGGAGAGTGTCTCGTTAAACTCAGATTCTGATTGAGTAGGTCTGGGCAGGACTTGAGATTCTGCATTTCTAACAAGATTCCAGGTGATGCAGCTGCTGCTGGCCCAGGACCACACATGGAGTAGAGAGGGTGTAGGGCACTGAACCCAGAGCAGACAGCAGGGGGGTGCAGATACTGGGGGGAGGGCACACAAGACCTAGAGACCAATAGACTGGCGGTGGTTTGCACTCGTGGGTCTGGGCTGGTGGGGATTTGGGCCCAAAGATCCTGACCTGATGCTGCCCTGCCCCCCCTCCCTTGCAGAGCACCAGTCCTGGCGCCTGACCGGGGGCACTGACCGCTGCGAGGGGCAGGTGGAGGTGCACTTCCGTGGGGTCTGGAGTACAGTGTGTGACAGTGAGTGGTATCCATCAGAGGCCCACGTGCTCTGCAAGGCCTTGGGCTGTGGGACCGTGGCCGAAAGACCCAAGGGGCTGCCTCACTCCCTGTCAGGCAGGATGTACTACTCATGCAGGGGAGACGAGCTCACCCTCTCGAACTGCTCCTGGCGATTCAACAACTCCAACCTCTGCAGACAGTCAAAGGCAGCCAGGGTCCTCTGCTCAGGTATCCCTGCCCCCAACCCCTCTCCACCTTCACCTCCAACTGGGACCAGGAATTCCACCTGAATCCACAGCCTGAGAACTTGCAGCCCAAGGACCACAGCTTAGACTAGATCAAGAATGACAAATACTGGCATTAGAGGGACCATTGTCCCTAGCAGACATTGCTAGGCAGACATTGCTAATTAATCAGGGTATCTTTTCCACAAATCCTCAATTCAGCTTCAGAATCATGGATCCAATATGTATTACAGCATCACCATACGCTACTCAATGGTCTCTGTGGACTGGCATTGGCTCAGTGGGTAAAACCGACTTGCTGTCCCAGGGCTGGAGATCATAGTAGGGATATATTAGGAGACACTAATAAATAATAACATCAGTGACAGTGTCTGGAGTCTTGATCATGCCCCAGACATTGCCGGCACTTGGTATGTATTTTGGCTAAGCCTCACATGCACTCTAGGAATTGGGTTCTACCATATTTTAACAAATCTAAGACGGCTTGATAGGTCATGCCACTATAATTTTATGTACTTTAATGGACAAAAATGCTGCCCAAATAAACTCTTGACATGTCATTAGCCATAACGATTTCAGAGGTGTTAAGGCATGAAAACGCAAGGGTTAGACCTGAGGCAACGTGGTGTTAGTGCGTCTTTGGAGTTCAGGTGCCTGGCTATGAATTCCAGTGCTACCATGTACCAGCTGGAAGACCTCGGCTTCATGACTATGTGGATGCTGATGTAGCCACGCCCAGGGTAACTAGTAAATCAGACAGCATCACCATGGGACCTTAGGATTTTGCCCTCTTTACCTGTCACGTGCCCATGATAATGATGAGAGTGTCAGCGTCCCACCTCCTGAGGCCCACCTGAAGAACAAACCCGACCAGATGGAAAAGGGAATTGTGGTCTATGGCAGATTCTGCAGAAAGAAGAGATCATTCTTCTGTTAGCCCCATATTCCAACCAAGGGACCTTTCCAGCATTTAATCCGTGATGTTCCTCCTGGTTGTAGGGGGTGGGGAAGACAGGTTTCGTTAACCATGTGCTCCCCTGGGACCATGCCCCCAGTTCCAGGTCACTGATGTGTCACGTTCAGCTCCTGGCAAGGGGACTGGCATATAGTAGGTGCTATGTGTCAAGTGAATGAATTGCACTTCCTGACAGGTTCCCAGAGGTTGCTTAATCTGTCCACTCCTGCAGTTCCTACAAGTATTCAGCCAGTCACTGTGGGTGAGTGTCACTGGGTCACTCAGGTGCATGCGTGCATTTGTGTGTGTGCATGTGTGTATCTGTTTGGGGGAGACCGGATCATTTGCTCTCCATCCCCCACTTCCAGACACTGGACTTGTCTCCCCTGGGCTCTCTTGGTGCCCTGTGCCCCCTTCCCCTCCCCACTCTCCCATATCAGCTCCACAGCTCCCTAAATCCTGATATTCCATGGACAGGAGTCTACTCCCCACTCTCCTGTGGGCTCCTATAGGGCAGGAGGGTAGAGCTGGAGAGCTGAGTTGGCCTGACCCAGGCCAGATGGTGAGGACGCTGAGGGTAACAGCCGGCCTGTTTACGATAGCCTAGACACTGACCCAGCACTCCGGGTCATTACTTCCCAACCCTTTCATGGTCCCGGCAGCCCCCTGGGGAGGTCTCATCATAACCGTTACATGGGGGAAGGAAGTCAGGCTCAGAGAGTGAAGTGGCAGTCAGCCAGTGTTGGCTGGAATTTGCATCCAAGGTTCTGAATTCCAGACCCACGCTTGTCTTGTCGCATCTGCCAGCTGTGGGTAGCTTGGCTGGCTTCGGGGCAGACTCCTGGGGCTCGAATCGCAGTTGTGCCTCTTGCTAGCTGTATGATAATAGGCAATTCTTAACCTCTCTGAGCCTTGGATCCTTTGACTACAAAATGGGATTGGAAACCATAGCACCTCCCCAGTGTTGCTGTGAGTCTCCAATGAATTAATTTGTATAGAGCACTGAGAATATGGGCTAGTATACAGTAAACTCCGTCTGGGCATCAGTTATTCTTGTGACTATTTAGTCCAGGCCTAGAGTCCCTGGCATGTTCACTACCAGGGGTGACTCAGAGTCACCTTCTCTGGGAAGTCAACCTTTGTCTTTCCTGTAGAGAATTAGGTGGCCCCAGCAGAGCCTCATGCCACCCCGGTCCCATCCATACGTCCATCACAGCACTGTGCTGGGTTGAGTCCACTTACTGATCTCCCCTCTAGACAGAGACCGTGACGGCCTGGGACACTGTTGTCACACAGTCGGTGCTCAGTAATGGTTGAGCAGAGAGAGATCCCTGTGGGCTGGGGGCCAGGAGAAAGTTTCACTCAGTCAGTTAGTCATTCAGGATGCATTTCTTGAACACCTACTGTATACCAGGCCCCTAAAAGCAGATGAGAAAAAAAAAATTTTAAAGGGAAGAGGAGGATAGGTCCAAAGAAAAGCAGCTCAGGTGCAGACAGGATGGCGAGGCGGGAAGATGGGCAAGAAGAAGTCTATATCCATCCTTCTTTCTCTCTGATTTGGGACTCTTGCTTCCAGGACCTTCTGTGACGGTGAAAATGGAGGACCGGAAATCTCAGGAACTAATGCTCCTCATCGCCTGTATCATTCTGGGAATTCTCCTCCTTGGCTCACTCACCACCATTGCCGTCATCCTCTTGAAAGTCAAAGGAAAATATGGTAGGTGCAGGATTCTGGGAGCCACAGGGAAGGCTCAGGGATGGGAAGAAGTAGGCCTGAGGTGCAACCCTCCCAGGGGGATGTGAGCTTGGGGGACCCCAGCAGGAATAGTGGCGACTCAGCAGTGATCACCCAACCCTCGACCCAGGAGCACCTCCTGATAGGATTTTCCCAGCATGCCCAGAAGAAGTGGACCAATGTGGGCCCCTTGGGGGGATCAGACTATGTGTGTGTGCATTTTAGAGGTGGGGGGAGTGCCTCGATGAGAACAGAGCCAGGCGGACAGGAAGGGGCCAAAAAATAACTTGTAGAATCTCTGCCTCCCCTCCTTCAGCCCTCCCTGCTACAGTGAACCACCAACACCTACCTACCACCACCCCAGCAGGGATCAATAGCTATCAAGAGGTCCCCATCACCATTCCCAAAGAAGGTAGGATGTCAGCCACCTGGGTGGTGGGGGTGGTTGCTGAAGAGGACAGGAAGGGTATGCTTTCTGGAGGGTCAGCACTGTTTATATCAAAGCAGTGCCCTAGCGGGGGATGAGACCTGGGCCAGCCCACTAGTGGCTGTGGGACCTTGAGCACATCAAGTCTCATCCTGGGCCCTGATTCGCAGGTGAGCTTCCAGTGCAGTCATTCTGGGGCCCTAGGCTTTCGAGTTCTGGACAAACACAGCCCAGGACCTCTTGGGCTTGGCTCTCATTGGAAATCTCTGCCCGGCTAATCGGCTAGTAGGTTGTGACACCAATACCTCTTTCAGTGGCTTGCTCAGTCAGCCCCCCTGCAGAGCCCCTTCAAGATTTTCCTGGAATGTGATTTTATTTCATGTTTCCCGAATTAAAAAAAGAAAAAAAAAGTGGGTCATGCATCCAGGTTTTATGACATATGGATTTATACCTCTTGAAACTCTTGTAAAGGAGTTGGAGTTTAATCACATTGCATTATGAATATATTAAATCTCCTTTATTTGGAAAGCAATATAAGACTCAGCCACATAGTATTAATATTCTCTGCAGTACCCACACATCTGAGAAGAGGATATGAATAACAGAGCCGAGAACAAGGCTAGGCGCCGAGCAGCCCCTCGCTGTACATGACGGCCTGGAGGTTCAGAGCCACACTACCTGCTTCTCCAGGCAGGGGGAGAGCCTCTGTGCCTCAGTTTCCTCAGCTACAGGATGGGGACACTGACATCCCTACCTCACAAAGTTGTTATGAGGAGTAAATGAGATGATATTTGTAAATGCTAGAAGAGCACCTGGCGTGGTGACGGCCAGGTGTCGGTCACAGAAGTAAATGTTACTTAGTTTCCCATGTTCGAAATGGGTGGGAAGAGCTTGGAAAACCTGGGCTGGACAGTCTTGAACAGACGGGCTGCCTGGCGCTCTCCTGCCTCTGTCACTCGCCGTCCACACGCTCTGCCACCTCTCCCTGCACTTCTCTGCCCACCACTTGGCCATGGCCCCCCGCTCTGTTCTCTCCCCAGTTCCCAAGCTGTTCAGCCAGGTCCAGGTCCCGGCCCCCGCAGACACGGACTCCAGCTCGGACTCCGACTATGAGCATTATGACTTCAGCGCCCAGCCTCCCGTGGCCCTGACCACCTTCTACAGTGAGTGCCTGGGCCCGGGCGCCCCAGGGTCCTGAACCAGGGAGAGGGCCCACCTGCTCGGGGTCCTTCAGTAGGCTCCACCGGATGACCCCCCTCCCCCGCACAGCAAGGGTGGAATCACCCTCCCTACCACTGTATTGACTGTAAACGGTCCCACACTGAAGTTTTCAAAGTGCTTTTCGACCCTGGAGGCATCTCCGTGCCCACAGCTGTTTCCACTCGGGACCTCCTTCCCTCCCACGTTTGCCTCGGCCATGCAGGGTCTTAAGGCCTGTCCTTCGACATTCACCCGAAGGTGGCTGTGTCTGTGTAAGACAGAGGGAGTCCAGGTGAGAGGTACAGTCCAGATGGCTTCCCATGCACTCCTACGCTCTTTCTGCGCCCCCAGCCTCACCCCTGCCTCCACTGTGAGCCCAGCTCCGCCTCCTGTCTGGCTTCTTCAGCTCTCTTCTCTGCCTTCTGGGGTGGCAGGGCTCATGCGAAACGGGGAGGCTGAATGAGAGCAGAGCATCCCTCACCTATTGTGGGGTCCCTTGGGAGCTTGTCACAAATTCCTGAGCCCCACCCCGTACCGACTACATAAGTTAGGATGACAGTTTGCTGTGTGTGAGAGAGATCCCCAAATGGCAGTGTCCTGAAACGTCGGCCAGGGCCCAGACTCCTCCCCTCCTGCCACTCTGCAGTCCCTAAGATGCCGCCCTTGACCGCATGGTCCAGAATGGCTCAGCACCACGTCCACATTCCAGCCAGCAGGAAGGGGAAGCGGAAGGCGGGACATGCTCTGTCCTTAGGGCCAGAGATGCTCAGGTGTCTCCTATTCAGATCTCACCCGCTGGAACTTAAACATGCCAGCTGCAAGAGAGGTGGGGAGGTGAAGCCTTTGCCCTGAGTCAGTGTGTCCAGATAAAAGCTCAGGGGTCGCCTACTACAGGAGGGAAGAATACGTACTGGCAACTGCCAGCCATCTCTGTCCCAGCCACTGAAACAGGGCCTCGGGGGAAGGGGGGACACACATGATTCCATTTCTTGTCCCTGCATCAGTGTTTGGGAGCCCCAGGGATGACGTGTCCTTAGAACCTGAGATCCTGAGCCCAGGTGTGGAGGATGTAAGGCTGAGAGTCCCATATCCTGGGACTCTGAGACTAAGAGTCCGTGGTACCAGGTTCGAAGGCACTGACTCCAAGACACCAGACACTGGCGTCTGTAAAATGCTACGAATCTGCGTCGCCTTGACTGTGAAACCAAGGTGCCACAGCAGCTGTGGTGCAGAGATTCCAGACCCTCCAGCTTCTGCTCTGAGCAGGCTCCTCGAAGAGGCAACGTCCCACGAGGAGAGAACGCAGGACTTGATATTTCCTTAAGTAGCGGGAAGGGCAACTGGGGAGCAGCCCGCCCCCGTGCTGGTTTCAGAACGAGGTTCGGGGTCTTCCTGAACTAGGACATAAGCCTGGGATGTGATGAGGAAGGCTAAGCCCCTCCGGGCCCCTGGGGTTGCCCTCCTGCCCCGAGCAGCCTCAGGGGCACCCTCCCCTAGGCTCCCAGGACGAGGAGATGGAGCCTTCACCCCCACTCACCACCACCTCTGCTTGTAGATTCCCAGCGACACCGAGTCACAGATGAGGAGGTCCAGCAGAACAGGTTCCGGATGCCCCCCTTGGAGGAAGGTGAGCCGGGCTGGGGAGGGGCCTGGAAGGGGTGAGGCCAGCCCTGCCTCTGCTTAGCAGCTGAGCTCACCCTGGGAAGCTCCGGCAAGCTCCCTCAACTGCCCCTTCCTGACTTTAACAATTCCTCGTGGCAGTCCGTTCTTTGTCACGTCTAATCTAAAGCCTTCTTCTTTCCCCGCCATTCGCCCTTTCCTGGCCCGGGACTTGAAGAGGTGCAGGCCTCCCAGGTCCCCCCTGTCAACCCTGGACACTGCATTGCAGATGCCCCCTCCCTGGGCCCTCAGCAGCACCCGAGGAGCAACAGTGGGTCCAGCACCTCGTCTGGGGAGGACTACTGCAATAGCCCCAGCAGCAGGCTGCCGCCGTGGAACCCTCAGGGCTTTCCTTCAGAGAAGAGCCCCCTCCAGGAGCAGCTCCCGAACCTGGAGCTGGCTGGCTCCCAGGGAACTTTTTCAGGTAAGCTGGGCCAGGGGCATTGTGTGCTTGCCCCAGCCTCCCATCCTGTAGCCAGCCTGGCTGGAGAAATCATAAAGCTAAGAGCCCTGAACCAGGTTGAGGTCAGGATTCTAGTCCCAGCTCAGCAACCACTTGCTGTGTGACCTTGGACAAGTCTCTTCCCCTCGCTGGGCCTTCATTTCCTCATTCATCAAGCTACAGACTTGACTCAATGGAGTCCCGAGAGCCTCCCAGCTCTGGCAGTCTGTGCAGTGACGGTCTCCTCCGGGCAGAGGGTGACTGTCTCTGGGGTTTTCCAGCAGGGCCGTCGGCTGATGACAGCTCCAGCACCTCTTCCGGGGAGTGGTACCAGAACTTCCAGCCGCCTCCCCAGCCCATTTCTGCAGAGCAGTTTGGGTGTCCAGGTGCCAGTGGCAGGGGAGGGGATCTTGGGAGGAGGGACAGAGAGGGGCTGTGGAGTGGATGAGTGGGGGACATCTGGATCCACTGGATCCATCAGCCCAAGGAGAAAAGAAGAGAGGTAAAGGGATTAAAAAAACAAAACAAAACAAAAACAGGAATATGAGGAGGTAAATGGGACAGAGAAAGATTCCAAGAGAATGCTTTGAGAGGAAGTGAACTCCCCATTAGCAAGAGCGTTCAAGCAGAAGCAGCCAGATGGCCCCTTGGAGGCAATTGTGGTGGCAGAGGGGCTCCCAGCATCAGTCGTGCATCAGGTGCCGTGCCAGCATAGGGACTACAGCCGAGAGCAAAGAGGAGGCTACCTTCCAGTGAGGGAGATGGCAGTGATCAAGATGAGATGGAATTCTTGTCACACCTGGCCCCACAGGATCACGGGGAGGGGGTGTGGGCTCAGACCCCCTCAGCTCTGTCCTGGGGCCGTCGGGGCCTCCCGCTGCCCTAAGCGTCCCCCTGACCTGAGCCTCTTGGCCACACAGGAGCCGCTGGTTCCCAGCCTGATTCTACCGACGACGACTACGATGACATTGGAGCAGCTTAGGCGGAGCCCAGCGAGGCTCCGGGGGGCTCCCTTCCACCGGACCCCTGCTCTGCCCACTCCCCTGCCCCACCCTGCCCTCCCAGATTGTGCCCCAGGGTGCTGAGAGGCCTCCCCTGGAGAGATGAAAGGAAGCTCCACGCCCGGTGCTTCCCAGCCTCCATCCGTTAAGCAGAACCTGCTGGCACAGCCCTCTGCCAGCGCCAAAGAGCAGCCCCAAGGTGACGGGGCTGCCTCTGAGAGGTGGCGAGCTCCATCTCAGGGACGGACAAGCCATCTGGGCCGCCTCTTGGCAGGCGGCACCGAGGGGCTGAACCGATGATTCCTGAAGCCCCTTCTGACCCTCGGGTGTCTGGAGCTTTGGTGCCCTGAGTCTGCAACAGTTCAGGGCCCAGAAGGAATGAGAGGGGCAGAAATGGCCCCCATCCCGGTGCTGCCCAGGAGGTGTCACAGGCAGGGGCTGTTGGGCTGCTTCTGCTCTGACGGGTAGATTCTGCGGTTGGGGGTGGCATACCGGCACATCCAGGCTTCCGTCAGAGCAGGGTGTCCAGCCTTCCTGGGCACAGCCAGCTGACAGTGAGCAGGACAAGTGCCCCACCACCACCCCCACCCCAGCCGCCACCAAGCGACTGGGGACTGAGGCCAGCCCTGCCTCTGGAGACCCTTGGAACCCACCAGGGTCACCGTCCAGTTCTGCAGTGACTGTCCCTGGACACCAGATCCTTATCCTGGGCTTCCGACAGTTTACAAAGATGATCCCAGCACAGACCCTGAGTTGGGTCCCAGTCCTTGAAGGGGCAGAAGCTCAGAGATGTCTTCCAGAGGGGGCCCAGAGGCTCACTAAGCCCCGGGTCCCCATCTGTCTGCTTGGATTGGTGGGAGCCTCCCGGATGAGCCTGTGAATAGGCAATATCATGCCCAGAGCCACAGACATGACCCGGCAGCCTCCCCAGAGAGGCCGGGGTGCAAGGTGGGGGGATAGTGAGGGTGGTCGGCGCTCAGGGTCAGCTGCTTGGTGTCCTGTTCTGAGCATCCTGAGATTAAACTAATTGCTGAATGAAACCTGGGCATGGAGTGACGAGTCCTTGAAACTTATAGAACCCCAGGCTGTGTGTGTGTGTGGCGGGGGCGCGGCGGGGGGGGGTTAGATGGGGACAGCTCTATCCATTGAGGCAAACTGGAAAACCTACTGTGTGGCCTGGCACCGTGAAAAATGCTGGGGACGCAGGGATGAGAAGATCTAAGGCTTGCCCCTGCAGGAGGCGGACGTTGAGGCAGCTGCCTGTGAGTTAGGCAGCTGCCATACTCCCTGATCTGCCCCATACCGGCCCTGGCGCAGTGGGGCCAGAATGGTTGTGCTGAGTGGGGCCTCCTAAAGCTTCCGAGGCAGGATAACACGAGGGGCTTCTGTGCTCAGAGCTTCCTGGCCAAGAAACAGATCCCAGGCCCAGGAGGAGTAGAGATGGGAAAGGGCTTGTGAAAGGAATTCCCCACCAGCTCAGACACTGGGATTTGAGCCCAGCCATTGCAGTGGCCAGTGCCCAGCTCTGCCTTCGGGATGAAGGCTGGGGCTCGGGTTTCCGCCAAGCCCGCCCAGGGCAGGGGGTGGGTAGGGGAGGCTAGGCTGCAGACCCTACTCTGCAGGGCTGAGCGGGGCCTCTTTTCTGCTCACCTGTTGCACAGGTGGAGTGAAGGCTGGCACTCCCCAGGGCAACCGTCACAGGATGTGGTTGTTGCTGTAATGGGCCCCCTTCCCCAGGCTGAGGGGGATTCCTAGGGGAGGGGCCAAGGGTGGGGTGGGCAGGGACAGACTTCCAGGGCAGTTTATGAAAGCCTTTTTTGCCAGGCAGCTTGGGTTCAAATCCCGACTCCACCCTGTTCTGGCTCTGTGGTCTCAGGCAAGTCACACAACATCTCTGAGCCTTTGCTGAGAAGTTTGTCTGTAAAGTGCACACGACGGTAGTAGCACCACATAGATGACGGCAAGGGTTAGAGTCTCGGCAATGCCTATTTCCTCTCATGGGTAGATTAATCAATAGAGGCGAGCGATCTCCTTAAAAGGAGAAAAGGGAGAAGTAGAGAGGGTAGTCAGCCATTTGTGCTAAAGGAGGTATGAGCATCTTGTCCCAGTCTCATTTGACAGATAAGGAGGCGGAGGCCTGGAAGGGCAAAGGACTGGCCCAAGATCACTCAGTTAACAGCCAAGGCACAATTCGACCCGACTCCACCCCACCCTTACCCGCCAGGAAGATGGTGACCCTCTTTTCTCCCAGAGTTCTCCCTCATTTCTCAGCAAAGCCCCTTCTCCCGTCCTTGCCCCACCCCCACCAGAGCAAGAGAAGCTGGGCCACCCCGAGACACGTCTCCCTTGCCCCTTCCCAGCCTGGAGGCACCAGGGTCGCAGGCGGCAGGAGGCAGTCTGAGGGCTGGTGTCCAGGACCTGGCTTCCTGGCTTGGGTGACGGCGGCTGCTCACGGGGAGGCCCCTCCAATGTCCGTGCCTCCCAGGGACCCAGCCCATCCAGCTGAGGGGAGTCAGGGACAAAGCAGGTGAGTTATCATAAGCCTTAAGGCTCTGGGAGACGGAACACCGTGATGTTAAAATGGAGGTGGCAGCTGAATGAACCCCGATTTTGGAAACATCCACACGAGGAGGGGCTGTACCTGAGAATGGGGACACTGCAGCAATTTTATGGCTGTGCAAGCGCCGTGGGAGAATGATGCCCGACGAACATGTGGGGCCCAGGTGGAGAGGGGCCACCGGGAAGGTTTCCTGAGGAGGGGATGCTTGAGTGGGGTCAAGTGGGGTAAAGGACGAGTGGGAGCTAGCTATAGACCAAGAGAGGGAAGGGCAGTGCAGGTTGACGGAATGGCATGAGCAAAGACAGAACAAGAAGCCCAGTGGCTCATGAGGTCACAGGTGGCCCAGCCTAAGAGAAGAGACTGAGGACAGTCAATTCGCAAACCAACTATTTCCTAGGTGAGAAAATGGAGGCCCGAAGAGGGTACGTGATTTGCCCAAGTCTCACAGTTAAACAGCGTCAGGCCCTTTCCGGGTCCGTTACAGCTACTGACTCATTAATGCTCACAACAGCCCCGTGGGGTATTCCTGTCAATCCCCTGTCAGGGCTGAGGGAGCCGAGGCTGCGGGGGATTCAGAGTTTTCCCCAGGACTGTCAGCTCGACGTGGAGGGCCAGGCCCTGGGCGGCTGCTTCTCCACGTGGCCTCCTGAGCTGGCAAGGGCCACACTAAAGGGTCCTTTCTGTGCTCATACATCTGACCACCCAGTGGGAACATCATTCCTGTTCCAGCCCTACTGTTAATCGGCCTCCTCCCAACAGCTGGGAGAGCTGGAGGGATGAGGACAGGACTGGGGCGGAACTTCCCACCAGGGTCCTCAGCTCCTGTCTGCTCTCTGCACGGATGCCTGTGCCTCTGAGGCCCGTCCCGGGGGCCAGACTCAAGGTTCCAAGCCCCCCGGTTGAGCATCGCCTGCTGGTACCCAACCTTTTCCACTGGAAACCTCACCTCTGAGGCACATCTGCCAAGCCACCACTCAGCTCCCCATCCCTCCCTATCGCGCCATCTGTGGTTTCCACTTCCGTCCCTCCCTAAACCCCTCCTGGTGGTTCTGGAGCTGGGCAGAGGTGGCAGGAGCACCGCGTGGCCACTCGGTGTGGACCCCTCTTCGTCGCGGCCCCGGGCCCCCCTCCTGGCTTCATGACAATGGGATGGAGGCTTCAAAGTGAGCAGGAGCAGGGGAGACCCATCAAGGAAGGATGAGTTCAAAGTCCCCTCAGTGGAAAGTTCATCTCTCCCCACATCCTTCAGCTGTTTACCAGTTTGGCGGGGTTCTGGCATCCTGACATGAAAAGAGGCTCACCCCTCACCAACATCATCGAGGAAGGACCAAAATAGCAACAGAGGAAGACAAAGAAGAGAAAGACAAAGGGAGAGGAGAGAGAGAGAATAATGAGACAGAGAGGAAAACGCGCGGAGGCCACGTGTGTCTGAGCAGATACTGGGAGAGACAGCAGGCCCCACGAGGCCACCTTGGTCCCTTCCTCTGGGCACTGTCCTGAGTCCCTTACCTGCGTGGCTCACTTAATCCTCAAACCCTCAGAGCAGTAAGGTATCCTGATCTCTGTTGTCTTCTGGGTAAGAAAGTGAAGCCCAGAGGAGCCTCTGGCCTAGTTCAAGGACACCCAGACACCCCGTGGGGCTCCAGACAGCAGGCAGGGAGGAGGAAAGGAGGAGATGGAAAGGTAGGAAGCGGGACAGCAGGAAGGGGGTTAGAGGCCAAGGAAGGGTGGAGAGACGTTCTTTCTTGGGGAAGGATAGTTCCCCACCAAGAGGACCCAGCCCCATCCTGGCTGAAGGAGGTGCCCCTCCCTAGGCCCACAGTGCCCTGGCCCCCCAAGTGCAGAAGTAGGAGAGGAAGTCACCCCAGGGCCATGGGCTCTGCCCGAGATTCACTTCCCTTCTAAGCAACCCTGTTCAGAGCTCCCCTCTGCCTCAGGGTCTCCTGCCTTCCCTGCCACCGCCGAGCTGGGGTCCTACTTGCCTCCCCACCCACTGTCACACAGCAGGGAGAAAAAATGTCCCACGTCTACACACTCACAGACACGCCTTCCCCGCAGCTCCCAGGCCACGCTCTGCTCTTCCTCCGGGAGATACCACTCCTCTGGGCTTCACTTTTCTTACCCAGGAGACAACAGAGATCAGGATACCTTACTGCCCTGAGGGTCTGAGGATTAAGTGAGCCACACAGGTAAGGGACTCAGGACAGTGTCCAGAGGAAGGGACCAAGGTGGCCTCGTGGGGCCTGCTGTCTCTCCCGGTATCTGCTCAGCCAAATAGGAGCTCCTGCTTCCCTCCCACGGCCCCCACTCTGGGTGTGGCCATACCGTCCCCTGGGCCTGGCTCAGTCTCTCTGCCTGGCCGGTGGAGGCTGCTGTCCTCTGAGGATGAGATGCCCAAATAACTGGGATCAGTGACCCCCAACTTTTCTGCAAGTCAAGACACAGTGAGGCCCTTTCACATGACCGTGAGGGTCACCCTCTTTTCCAAACCGGTGGCCCTTCTGCGGCAGTGAGAGCGTTTCCTGTTCTAGCTCTCATTCCTCTCACTGTCTTGGGAACCTGAAAAGTAGGTGGGTGCGCCCTGCAGGCAGCGGAGAGAGGGAGCCCCAGTTCGAGGCACACAATGACACCCCGAGACAGAGAGCCGTCGCCCCTGCAGAGCCACCGCGGCTCCCGCCCGCTCGCCTTCTGGCAAGAACATCTCTTCCTGTGAGAAGGCCCTTGAGAGCTCTAAGGTCAGAACCACCATGGCCTTCTGTCACCAGGCCACCCACCTGGGAGGATAGTGCAGGGCCAGAGGTAACCAAGTCATCCTGCACCCCCAGCTGTGGGGGACCCCCTGGAGCATGGGGTGATGGGAGTCTGAATAGAGGGGCAGAATAAAGTTGATTTAAACCAATTTCCCAAACCTCAGTTTTGGGTTTTTTTTTTTCCTGTGGACCATTTGTTCTCTTGCCTGCGCACCAGTTTTTCTTCCAATGGATTCGCGTTTTTCAAAACTGAAATTTATTGTGAAAGGAACATTTAGCCATTTTACAAAAGACCTACCGTGTGCTTTTCAAAAATGCTGATGTCATAAAACACAAAGACACAAGAACGCTTCCAGGTTAAAGGAAGTATGAGGCATGACGAGGAGTGATCTGGGATGTCCTGCACTTACAATGCAGGACAGGGTGGGAGCAGATGGCAGAATGGGAGCGGGATCTGCAGACTAGCTAAGAGTATAGCGTCTGTGTTAACTCCCTGGTTTTGATAAGTGTACTGTAGTTATGTAAGAAAATTTCTTGCTTTTAGGCACTATGTTACTGAAGTATGAAAGTATTCAGGAGTAATGGGACAACCTTTTTTTTTTTTAATTTTTCAATTACAGTTTACATTCAATAGCATTCTGTATTAATTTCAGAGGTACGGGGACAACCTATTTTTAAATGCTTCAGGAAAAAATAATCTGCCTGTGTGTAGGGGATGGGTAGGTAGTTAGGGGAGACTGAGACAGAGGGAGGGAGGGAAGGATTGAGGGAAGGAGGAGGAGAGTGAGGGAGAGAGAGAGAGAATATAAAGCCGTAAAATGTCGATACTAGGGGACTCTGGGTGAACAGTATCCAGACACCCTTTGTTTTATTCTTGCAACTTTTCTCTAAGTCCCAAGTTGTTTTAAAACACATTAAAAGGAAACTTTATGTTGCTGTTACAACACTATCACTTGCTACGAATTGAAGGTAACTCTAAATTAAAGCAATGCCATTACTCTTTCTGGATACATTGGTTGCCAGGTCTGAGCCTGACATCTGCCTGTTCTTGGCTATATGTGGGCACAGACAAGGGTGGGGAGACATTAAGACATCCTCGCTCTAGCCTGAGATGTTCTCCTTGATGTCGTGAGAAAGGCTGGCGGAGAATTAAGAAAGCATCATTTTCTCACGTGTGACCGTGATCCAATGACCCCACCCTGTGGTTCCAAGCCCGGGAACACTCATTCAGGACAGCTGAGTGGACACACTCAGGGTCAGGCTGTTAGGAAATGCCAGCACCCTCAGGAAACTTGAAAGCTGGGCAGAGACGATTATGGCTGGGATGGGGATGGACGAGTGTCTGGGTAGAGCTGGCTTCTCCAAATCCCAACACTCCTGGGGCCCCTGGAGTCTGGAGGTGGCGACCTCAGGGCTGGCAGGTGTCCCGGGGAGCAGGCATACCACAGGGGCAGCTCAGAGCTGGAGAAGACAAGAGAACATCATCAGTGTGTGAGAAACAAGGTGCAGGACCGTCACACCCAGGAAGACGGAGCAGCCCGAGCCGCCTCGGTCTTCAAGGGCTTGTTCTGAATCCTCCTGGGACCCACGTCACCCTGCTTCCTGCTCAGATGGCAAGCAAGCCTTTCTCCCCACTTTTCTGACGGTATATTTCATTTTTTGAAAATTAACTTTTTATGTTAGGGTAGTTTTAGATTTGAAAAACAGTTACGTAGATAGTAAAAAGTTCTCCTACACCCCACACTCGGTTTCCCCAGTGTTAACACCTTAGGTTGGCAACGGCACGCATCACAACTAGGGAGCAGGTATCGGAACATCATCACCAACCAGAGTCCGTACGCTGCTCAGATTGCTTTAATTTTGACCGAACATCCTTTTCCGCTCCGGGATCCTATCCTGGACACCACAGGACATTTCCTCATCCTGTCTCCGTAGGTTCCTCTCAGTGGTGACAGTTTCTCTGACTTTGGTTGTTTCTGGTGGCCATGACAGTTTTGAGAAGTGCTAGTCAGGTATTTTGTAAATTGACCCCCAATTCTAATTCGTCTGATGTTTTTCTCATTCTTATCCTGGGCTTGAAGGCTTGGGGAAAGAAGACCACAGAGGGAAAGGGCCATTCTCATCACATCCCATCAATGGCACCTCTTTCAACACGACTTATCACCGCCGATGTTGACCTTGGTCACTGGCTAAGGTAGCACCCATCAGGTCCCTCCACCGTGAAGTTACGCTTTGTGCTCGTTCGAAGGAAGTCTCTCTGTGCAACCACACTCCACAGCTTGAGGGTGGAGTGCCTACACAAATTATCTGGAACTTCTCTGCATGGGAAAATTGCCTATTTTCCTCTATTTATATATTCAGTCTTTTACTGATATTAGTATGGGTTGCGGGTTATTACTTTGGGTTCAATCCAGCACCATTTTATTTTGTTGTTCGAGCTGTGCTGCTTTGGCCACTGGGAGCTCCTCCTACAGGCTCCTGGGACCATTTCACAGGCCCATCATTGCGTGTTTGTGTTTGTTTTTTTGAGCACTTCCTTACCTCTGGGAACTATAAGATGCTCTGGCTCATCTGGTACAACCCCTGCCCCAGTCCTAGAATCAGCCACCTCTCCAAGGAAGGAGCCCTGGTTCCTCTCGTTGGAGAATAATATTAGACACCAATGCCTGGGCTTCAGGTGTGCTTGTTGCTTCTGGAGTGCGGTTGTTTCTAGGACGCACCAGCTGACAGAGCAAGGAAATGTGTGTGTGTGTGTGTGTGTGTGTGTGTGTGTGTGTGTGTGTGTGAATAACCTGTGTACACTCACAAATCCATACACACCTCCACGTGTAGCCACCTGTATGGCTAGGAAGGTAAATAGGAACCCATCGTGATGCCTCCGACTTCCGGCCAATGGACCACTCTAGCCTTCTCTCATTTGTCCGTGACCTCCCGCTGCGGCACCGAGAAACCTGGCCCCCACCATCCACCATCCATTTACTTCATTCTTCAATTCTGTCTATTGTTTTTCCTTCTTATATTTTTCCTATTTCCTCCATCGAGATTACCGGGTCCTCAAGGGCAAGGCCTGAACTTGCTTCTTTTTTCTGTCCTCACTCCCTCCCCGAATTCTAGCAGAATGCCCCTGAGAAAAACAATATGACGACGAATACATTCTTAGAGAGGGAGGGAGGTAGAAGCGTCCTCAGCTTTAGTCCAGGTGCCTTTCAAGCCCCTGGCCCTTTCATTCCTCAGACACAGACACCTCAAAACATCCCTTTGGTGCTGAACCTGAATCGCCCACATCAGGGGATGAGTGAGCATTGGAGCTCTTCTGTTCGCCACCCACCTTCCTAGCACTGCTCGCTTGTGCTAGTGCTTTGATACTTTATAAAGCATTATTCTATCAAGATGAATAGAAACACAAAGGGGCCGGTTGCAGTGAGAAGAAGAGTAGGTCTCACTAACCTAATACGACTGAGGCAAAGTGGAAGACATCTGGCCCCTTGCGCTGGGAAGCTGTCAGGAAAATTCTCGAATTGATCTGCAGTCCCCCTTGCCACCCCGCGGTCTGATTTTTCCCCGTCGCCGGGGAGCGAGGGAATGAAGAGGCCTCGACTGGCATTAGAGTCAGACACAGAAAGCACATGTGCTCTGGGAGGAAGAGATTCTGTCGCTGTCACACGGCATCAGAAGGTCTTTGGTTAATTTTCTGCCCGTTTGAGAAGCAACCTTGCTCATTCCTTTGACGTGTGTTTCTATAAATAGATCGTGCTGCAACCTGAACATCTGCGTCCCAATTTTTGAAAAAGTTATATGATTTCACTCACATGTGGAACCTAATGAACAAGCCGAACTCACAGGCAAAATAGAGACAGACTCGCAGATAGAGAGCAGGCTGGTAGCTGGGGTGGCATGATGGGGGGTGAGGGGGGACGGTGGATCACGCCAAAAAGGAAAAAGCAAAGAGAAAGAACTCATGGACAGGGACAACAGTGTGGTGGTTGTGGTGAGGGGGGAGGGTGTGGGTGGAGGTGGAAAAGAGTATGGGGGGATAAATGGTAACGGAAAAAAAAACAATAAAAAAGGTTATAAATGGTTGTTACTGTTATACCTCATTCTTGCCCCACTGAAACAATGAAAAGGGGCAGCCTTGCCCCTCCCCTACTCTCCCTGCCCCAGTAGATGCCCCATCGTGCCCCCAGCAGGATATGCCCAGGTTTCCTGAGGGTCCCGGACACCTCTCCCATTGTCCTTTGCTTGTTAATGAGCCCTGCGTGGCGGGAGCCCCTCCCAGGGCTGGGCCAGAGGACCCCTCACTCAGGCACCAAGCCCTCAATAGATGACTTCTTAATTAAGCAAGATGGAAAGATGAAACAATTTAATAGGGAGAGAAGCCTTTGGGGCACCGTGGTGGAAATCATAACGTGTTCTAAAAACACAGGTAAAGAATTCGCTTCCTGTCCACGGTTTAGAATGAACGGTCCCCCTCACTCCTTCCTGGTGTTTTCACTTCATTTGCACATATTTATCCTGCTCCAGTTCCAAACACCTCCGTCCTGCGTCTGCCCTGCGCCAGGCACTTGCCTACCTGATTGCGTTGAATCCCGACAGCCCTAGGTGCTCATTGCTGTCTCCTCCTGCCTACGGTTGGAAACACAGGTGCTCGGGCAGAGGCGGATTTAACGGCGGGCACATGGGGTGCGCGCCCTGGGCCCCGACTCCTGAAGGGCCCTGCAAAACCCCAGCTTTACGCTTTTTTTCTAATGACACCAAGTTTGGTTTCACATATGCAATTTTAATTATGTACAAGTTTACAACCGGCGGTAAAACCTGAGAGCATGTTTAAATATTTTCTTCTGCACCCGGGGCCTCAACCAACCTTAATCTGCCTCTGAGCTCGGGGCAGAACAGGTGACTAGCAGCAGAATGACATTCACAGCCGGAGTGTGGAGTCCAAGGCCCACGCTCTTCCAACACACACCCCTGGCTCCGGGGACTGACTGGGGTCGGACCAGGGGAAAACGCCCACGGGAAAACCGAACCCGCCCTCACCTGCCGGGCGGCAAGGTTATCAGCGCCATCACAGCCGCCACCCCCTCCCCAGACTCTCAGCAGGATCCAGACCATCTTCTGTCTGAGAGGTTTCCTTGGGTGGGTAGAGGGTCACAGACAGGCTTTTGGTATCACATACAAGGGTCCGATGAGGTGCACAGGCCACCTTAAGAGATGAGACAAAGGACCAAGTGGGCAGAGCCTCAGACCCCAACTTCCCTTTTCTTGTCACCGGAAAATATGGCCAAGTTTCCAAGCCAGCAAAGGAGGGACGTCCGTGAGGGTGGCTCCGCACACATACAGCCTTCTCCCTGAAAGTGGAGCTGAGCCACATGTCGCCTGCGAAGTCCTGGACCATCGCCCCACTTTGAAGATGAAAGGAATCAGCGCTCAGGGGCTCCTGGGATAGGAGCCCCACTGTCAGGGCCAGAAGGAGACACCAGCCCGGCCCCCGAGTCCAGAGTTAAGGCTTTTCCTTCGCACAGGTCTCAAACCGGTAGTCTGGAGCCCAAATGTAACCTACAGTTAGGTTTTTAAGGCCAGCTCAATGTTTTTTAAAAAATTTTTTGGAAAGGAACTGCTACCATTTGAAAATCAGATTTCACATATAATTCCAGAGTTCTGGTTTCTTTGGAAAAATTAAAAGTGTTGAAAACCCCCGGCCTGAAACCTCAACATTCAGGTGGGACCGGAGCAAGGAGAGGGAGCCTTCTGCGATGGCCCAGGGCCATTTGTCATCCAGGTGGGGACCCTGTTGGCCCCGGGTTGCCACCCCCCTCCCACCCCACTCTTTCCAGCCTCTCCCCCCATGAAAGCCAGCTTGGCCGTATTTGATGCAGGGAGAGGCAGAGGACGGCTGGTTGCCTGGCCGGCGGAAGCTGGGGAGAGGAGGGAGGCCCTGAGCGCCCCGTCCTCCCTTCCTTCTGTTTACTGTGCCACCCTCTGGTTGAGACCCCAGTGCACAGACCACCAGAGTGGGGGGGGGGGGCGGGGGGTCACACTGTACCCTTCCAGGGAACCTGGAACATCAGGGCCTGTCGGCTGTGGTCCGTCCCCGGTCTGCCCGTAACTTGGGTGGCCTCTCCACAGCTCCCTGCCAGGCCCTCACATGAGGGGATGAAAGGCAGACTTGCTGTGCCCATCCAGCCGCCTAGCCTGGCACCAGGGGTGGGGCTAGCTTCAGGACAGTGCTGTTTCTGGCCTGTTCCTTGTCTGGCCTGCCCTGAGGCATCTGCAGGGCCCAGGAAGCTTGTGGGCTTAGAATGAGCCAGGATCGGCTGCTGGGGAAGTTGGTGGGGGTTTGTGACTGGACAGGTGGTTTTGCACAAACCTTCGTCTGTTCACCACTAACTTGCACGGTGCTGGGAAGAGCCCCTTCGCCAAAATCACCACCACCCGCCCGTGGCCAGTGCCTGAAATCCTGCAGTTAACTAGCATTTTATCTATTTCCATTCTGGAGCTACCTCTTCAGGGGTCCTTTCTACAGGCAAGCACTCCTGGAAGGTCTCAGGCATTAACACCTGAGTATGAATCGCTCTCCCCGGACTGCAAGAGACCTCAAAGACCGCCTTGTCCAAGCAGCACTGTTTTTTTGTTGTTGTTGTTGTTTTTCAGGCAGGAGAGGTGAAGCGATTTATCCCTGCTTAGGGGCACAGCCGGAGCCACGGGGCAGCTTTCCTGAGTCTGGGGTCCAGGGCAGTAATTGGCAAGCTCTGTCTGTAAATGACCAGATGGTAAATGCTGCAGAATCTGCTGGCCATACAGTCTCTTGAAACTGCCCACTGTGCTCAGTACTGTGCACACCATTGTAGACGACACGTGATGACTGTGTGTGGCCGTGTTCCGATCAAACTCTATTTATGGATGCTAAAGTGTGAATTTCATATAATTTTCATGTATCGCAAAATAGTCTCCTTTTTTACTTTTTTCCAACTATTTTAAAATGTACACACCGTTCTCAGTTTGCAGGCCGTAGGAAACCGAGCCCTGGGCCCGCTGACACCGAGGACGGGCGGGGTGTGCATGCCCAGTGTTACTGGAATGGTTGCCAGACAGCTGCTTCAGGGGTCCGCTCACGTTTTTAAGTTGTTTTCTAAAACGTTTCATCAAGAGTCTGATGCAGGAGGATGTGATTCCTATTTTATATTCAATGTCCTATTTTCAATACCGACATCGTAAAAGAAAAATTACATCATTCTTTTAGATGAAGCCGGTGGGAGAGAACTTTGATATTAACCTTCTTTATTTTTTTTCTTTCAAGTTGTTTTTTGTGGTAACATACACACAATCCAAAATTTGCCCTCTTAACCGTTTTTACCCACCAATCAATGGCATTAAACACATGCACAATACTGCGCGGCCGTCACCGCCGTCCCTCTCCGTAATGCTTTTCATCCCGTCGAACCGAAACTACACTCGTTTTATAATAACTCCCCCTTCCCCTTACCTCCAGCCCCTGGAAACCACCATTCTACTTCCGATCTCTGCAATTCTGACTACTTTTAGTAGCTCACATAAGTGGAGTCAGACACTGCTTGTCTTTTTGTGACTGGCTTATTTCACTTAGTGTAATGTCCTCAAGGTTCATCATGTGGCAGCAGGGGTCAGAACTGCCTTCCTGTTCAAGGCTGGATAATATTCCACTATGTGCACTGAACCATATTTTGCTTATCCACTCACCTGTCAATGGATTACTTCCACATTTTACCTACTGTTAGGGCTGCTATAAATGTGGGTATTAAAGGGTGGCAGAACATACCACCCCCAAAAATGCCCCTTTGGCGTAAGGATTAGTTTGAGTTCAAGGCACTTGAAAAACAGCCAATGCGAGAAAAACACTCTGAACTTCCTTCTTTTTCATTAGAAGCAGGAGATGAAATTCCGGCACGAGAGCCGTCCTCCTTATACCAGAAGGAGAATATCGTTCAGGACAAGAAGCTGAGACTTCTTGGACAATATGGAGAGAATTCCGTACAAACAGACCTTGTTAAAACAGGTCTTGTCTTCCTTTAGCCTCCCGGATAGTTTAGTTACTTTTCCACAATTGTCTTTCTTTGTTCAGCCTGCTTTAAAAGCCCATAGGGTCCACCATTTCTTTGGGGGTCTTTGTTCCCTATGAGGGCTTCCATGTCATGTAACACTTAGGTAAATGTGTACGCATCTCTCTTGTTTAATCTGTCTCATGTCCATTTAATTCTCAGGCCCAGCTGAAAAACTAAGCCGGTAGAAGTAAGAATTCGCCTCCCCTGCTGCATTCAGCCATCACTTATATTTAAAATACATGAGCAAGCCATTCTTCAGCAGTTAATAATTTTACATTATCCCCTCTTCTTCTTGGTCTCTTATTCTACTCCCTCTGTATAACAATGTCCTGCTATATTTTCATGCTTTAAGTCTTATATAATCATCCTATCATGCTTTGGAATAAAAATGTATAAAAATTGAAATGTTAAAGCTTTGCCCTTTCCTGTGATCACAGGGCCTGATAAAAAAAGTTTCCCCCTAGATTATGGTACAATTATTACAATTATTATTAACAACAAATTAAAATAATGTGGGTATTGGAATTTTGATAATTAATTACTTGCCACCAAAAGCTAAATTTTATAGGAAATGTATCTCTCTCTTAATGAGGTGTCTAGATACCCCACCCTGCCCCGCATTTAGTTAATGTTCCCATGGATGGGTATTATTTCTTGCCTAAACAAGACAGGCATTAGCATCCTGTTTGTTCTTTTTTTATAGATGTGTACACTGACTGGATGGGACTAGTGGGGATTTTTTCTTAAGGTTCATTTTATTCTCATTTGAGAGAGAGGAGAAGGGAGAGAGAGAAACTTTGATGTGAGAAAGAAACCTCGACGGGATGTCTCCTGCACGCACCCCAACTGGGGATAGAACCTGCAACCTGTGCATGTGCTCGGACCAGGAATAGAACCAGTGACCCTTTGGTTACAAGACAATGCACCAACCAACAAAGCCACACCGGCCAGGGCTAGAAGGAACTTTTTTTATAGTGATGCCACTCAGTTCTTTCAGCTGCATCCAAGTAAGATGCCAAACATCACAAAACAACCTGGCATCAAATTACTTTTTAACTTTCAAGATTCTGTCAAAATTAAAAACTAGAAACCATCTGCCTTGCAAAATGATCTATCTGCCTTAGAGCTGTTTATTTCCTCACTGCCAGCTCTGACACCTCACACAGTCCCTTTGTTGGGGCCCCAGTACTTTTTTCGTCCAGTAGGATCAGGGACGGGTTAGGTCTTCGTCATTTCAGTCAAGTGGGTCAAGAGCAATAATGCAGGGGGCACCAGGAGGAGGTGGACTGGCGGGAGAATCACAGAAGGAGATTGAGGACCTGGACTCAATTCCCTGGAGATTCCCTGGGCCCATTCCCATCTGAAGACCACCAGCCTAGGGCAACAATGAAGAAAGGCAAGTCCTCTGTGTGGAGAACTGCAAAAACCCTCAGCATGAACTATGCGGTCCAAACCCCTGCTCTAGGAGATCTGACAGAGCTCCAGTGTGCCTTCTAGCAGCCTCAGGCCACATCCTGGGTGACCCAGCCCCCAAGTCCCTGTCTGGAGAAAGCTCAAGGTGGACAAAAGAATTTACTATTTTTTTCCAGCCAACACGTGGGGAAGCCCCGTGACCTTCCTTTCCATAGAGCCATTATTTTTAAATTATTTGATTTTAAATTAAATTTTATATTAAATTATTTTAAACCACCGTCAGCCCTCTCTCTGTCCCTCTGAGGTGTATTATGTATCTCCTGTGGCTCGGGGGGTGTCTTTCTCAAGGACCTGAGACCTGTCGCTTTGAATATCATCGCCAGGAAGGGCTCACTCCTGCCTCCCTGTCTCTGTGGGAGGGCAGAAGCCTAACTTCGATAAATGCTAATTAGCAGGCGCAGCTGGCCCCGTCATTGACCAGCCCTCTGCTCCTGATGCTTTTTATAATTTCCCCTCCCCTGACTCTGCTCGAGCCCCACCACTGCTCTCACTCTCTGTTTAAATCACACAGCCACCCTGTGAGAATCGAAGTTGAGCTCGGGTGTCCCTGGACTCTCCTCCCAGGTGCGGTAGTTATCACTGAATAAAATCTGACCGCATCGCCTGTAGCACCTGCTTTGCTAATCGCTGACGGTGTACAAGTCCCCTCTGCGGGCAGGACTACTGGTCAACCAGTGCTCCAAGGGACCCAAGCCCAGATGGGGCCCGAGAGCCCTCCTCTGGGCTGTCGAAGGCACTAACACGACACCAGGCACCTGTCCAGCCAAGGCAGGATGGTGGGTTTTACTGGTCAGTGGCCCTTGCTCCCTGGGCAGCCCTCTCCCACGGGAGCCCCCTCATCTTGGCCTGTCTTCTCTTGGCAGAGGAGTTACTTGCTGGTGCTGGGGGAGCTCAGGACGGATGGAAGTCCTTCTAAGCTGAGGAACGTGCCTCCTGTTCCAAAGGGGAAGAGACAAGACCCAGCCATGTGGGGCCTGGATGAAACCTTCAAGACCCTAAAAACCACCTAGAGCAAAGATTGCATTGTACACGAAAGTGGAAGCCAAGGGTATCAGGCGAGTTTCCTGAGACCACGAAGCTAGTCAGAGGTCACCGTTCACTTCTATTTCACACGGCCCTGATGACTATCAATGGCACTGTGTGG
The DNA here is from genome assembly GCA_004026545.1 of Mormoops blainvillei. NCBI lineage: Eukaryota > Metazoa > Chordata > Mammalia > Chiroptera > Mormoopidae > Mormoops > Mormoops blainvillei. Next base: position 82,493 of record PVJD01004343.1, on the reverse strand, counting down.
CCTGACAGGTGAGGAAAGTTTTGTCTGACGGACAGAGGGTGACCTCGAGCCCTCACGCTGCAGGTCTGGGAGACAAGCAGGGAATATTTAGTGACGGTCCTCTTGGGGCAGGGACGTGGACTGCCTGACCCCGAGGAGCCCAGGCTGCAGCCTGGCTTTGCAGCCTGTGGGCTTCGAGGCCCTGGAGCGACAAGACCTAATTCAGGTGCAAGATGTCAGGTCCCACAGGCCCTGGAGGGGGTGGGGGGTGGGCAGAGGCCTCTGCACTAAAGATGGTAGATTCTAGAGACTATTTAAAGCTCAAGAAAAGAAACAAAGCGGGAAGGGAAATGCAAAAGGCAAACAACCTTTGCACACAGTCAGAGATGGTGGGACGGGCCAGGCTGCTGCGGAAGGCCTACGAATCTCTCCTGTACAGAGCCCCATGCCGGTCGGGGGCTGGGTCCTGGTACTTGAGGAAAAATGGAAGACATCCTAAAACACTAGCGGAAGGAGGGTGGTACACCAGTGATGGCGTGCTGATGGACGCACACCCCACTGGGCACACTCCCTGGAGAATGTGGTCGAGCTAGATTTCCTGGCTTGGAGAGATGACCTCAGGTTATCATTGAGTTAAAAACAAAAAGAATTTAAAAATAGCATTTGTAGCGAGATCCCATTTACATATTGTGACACACACACACACACACACACACACACACACACACAGCATCTGAAGGAGCCTGAAACATCAGGAAACAGAATCAGGGCAGGTTTCATGGGCGTAGGACCTGCGCGGGGGCCCCCACCCCCACGTGCCCTTCCCCAGCAGGGCCCTGGGCTTGGTTTAAATACTCGCTGCTGCCCTCTGAATTCTTAATTATGGAGCTGGTCCTGCATAGAATAAACTCACTTTTTAAAGAATCACCTTTTTAGAGGTGTCATTTACATACAACGAAATGTACCCACAGTAAGTGGGCTGTTGAATGAGTTGTGACAAATGTCTACTAATGTAACCACCACCATAAACGAGATATGGAACACTGCCACCACTGGAGAACGGAGAACGTCCCCTCCTGCCCTGTGCCGTCACGCCCCTCATCCCAGCCCCGGGCAACCACTGATCACCACTTTCCATCCCTATAGCTTATTTCTGTCATTTCCAGAATCCTACCCAAATACAATAGAACGGGATGCACTCTTGTTTCTGCCTCCTTCCTCCGTGCCGTATTCAGAGATTTCATCCTGTTGTCATGTTTATTGGTTGTTTGTCCTTTCCTGTTGTTTTCAGCTGTGGATACACCACAGTTTGCCCGCCTACCTGTAGGTGGATATTTGGGTGGTTTCCAGTCTGGGGCTGTTATGAGCAGTGCTGTTGGGAAAATCCGTGTACAAACCGTGCCTGGATCTTATGCTTTCATTTCTCTTGGGTAAACACCTGGAAGTGGGATTATTGTGTTGTGTGGTAGATGCAAGTTCTACCGAATAAACTGTCGATCCATTTTCCAAAGTGGCCATACAGTGTTCATTGTCCCACCAGCTAAACTTATTTTTAAATGGCCTATTGCAGTTTCAAATACTCTGCTCGACACGTTTTTCTTCATCCTCCAGGGCAGCAAACACATTACAGAGTGTCCCAAAGGCCTGGAAGCACGCGTGGAATGGCGGTTATTGTATCTTTTTCACATTAACCGTCGGACCCGTTGTTTCACACCTAGGGGTACTTCACGTGAAGAAGTGTCTAGAGTTTGAAGAAAACAGATTGGAAATGTAACTAACAGTGTTTTAAGGCAAGTTTATCTTATTTCCTGGGTTTGGGGGTCACCTAGGCATTTTAGGAATTTATAATAATGGCTGCGGTTTACTTTCTGGCTATAAAAGCTACAGGTATTTGTTGCAGAAAATTTAGAAAATACGAACAACAGTAAAAATATAGTTCGAAATCCTGTTCTCCATAATGCTATATGTAGTCCTATGTGTTTGGCTGGGATGTTGAGTGTGTTTCATGTTTAATTGTACGTTTTATCTTATGGCAACTTCCTAAAACAGGTCCTTCCTTATAAAAGCTTTTCTTCCTCACAGGTAAAAATTTAAAAACAAAATATTGGTTGTAAAACAGAACGAAGAGGCTTCTCTCCAAGGTCCACAACCTGCCGTGCGCCTTTCTGAACTTTTTCATGTCCATTCAGTTCCTTAAACATGGCCACATATAGAAACACATATAATTTAAAAATCCATTGAGTTTTACATCCCACTTTTTTCACCTAGTAATATGTCATTAAATATTCTTAGAAAACAAGGTTTTAGTAAACATTTTTGTCATCCCATGTGTCATAAGGAAAAAACCACAACTAGATGTCCAATGTCTAGGAAAACCATTTAATAAATTCTGGTGTGTAGACCAGAGAGAATTTTATGCCGTTTTCAGAAATGGTTCTTTTTAGAAACCCCAGTAAAGTGTACGGTAAACAAACCTAGCCGTTGCGCGTGATAATCAGGAGGGTAGGATGGGATGGGAATTTTTTTCTTTCTAGTTTTTAAAAAATAGTATTTCACTATGAATGTGTATTTTTTTGATGATTTTTAAAACCTATTTTAAATGAGCAATGAACAGTTTTCAAAATTAATACAGCTTATTATAACGAATCTACACTCATTGAACAGAAAAAGGCTAAACTCGACACAAAATGTAGAGATGAAAGTAAAAATAATCTAAAAGTTTCACCACCTGGAAAGAACCACCCCTAACGTTTTGTTGTACAGTAACAGATACACACACATAAAAAAGTGCTCCTTTCACTCATCAATGTGTCATAGACCTCCTTCTGCATCAATAAAAGTCCATCTACCTCATTCTGGTCTAATGGCCTGCATTAAAATATTTCCTCCCATACATCTTGTTGTATGGATCTACCATTATTTATTTAACCAATTTCCTGCTGATGCACACGGAGATCATTTGTAATATTTCACTTAGTGATTAGCGTGTCGGTAAGTGAGCAGGACTGGGAGTCAGCCTCCAAGCCAGTCGTCATATCTATTGTTAGTTCACCGTCCCCATCAGAGCCGAGTTTCCCCCTTTGTATGATGAGGACACAGGGGACATCAGATGAACCCTGAGATGCCCCTAGCTGATCTCTTGCAGCGGCAGCCAATTTTTCAAGAGTACGAAGTGTGCAGTATAATTTAGAATAAACAGCACAGCTAAAGAACAGTATTCCTCTCTAAAATGATACTGTGAAAGTGCTCAAACACCTGCCAAGCTTAAATAGTACCTATTTCCTAATCTGAAGGTGACTGGAAGGTGACTCCCAATGCCATCTGAGGCCACAAACCCGTGGTAGTACAGCTGTCTTCGGCCAGGCCGGCATCACTGGGTGAGGAAGGGCTATGCAGTCACCTGCCTCTCACACAGTCTCTGGTTCTCTTTTCTGCAGAATGATCCCACACTTCTCCTCTCCCTTTCCTGTGGTTTTCCTTGAACCTCAAACACGCACACATTAGGATGCCTTGAGTTCTGTGCTGTGCTGCAGCAAATCTCTCAATAACCTACCTGCTAGCAACACCACATCCCCTGCAAATGCTTCTAAAACAGGGCTCTTCTTGGCGAAAAGCTTCTGTTGTTGCAGCAAGCACATGAGTGGGCTTCAACTGGGCACCTTAACTCTAAGCCAACAGCAGCAACAACGAGCACTTACTACGTGCCAGGTGCTGTTCTAAGCGCATTTCATGCATCTCTTAATTTCTGAGGACTGGGCAGTTCCTGGAGGCACTTAGGAAAAACTCTCATCAAAAATCCCAGCGTCTGGTCCAACAATAGTTGAATGGATAAAATAACTATGGGACATTTGCGCAATGGGGCTCTACTCGGCTGTAAAAAAGAAGAAAATTTTACCCTTTGCAACATTATGGATGGATGTGCAGAACATTATGCTAAGTGAAATAAGCCAGTCAGAGAAAGACAAATACCATATGATTTCACTCGTATGTGAAATCTAATGAACAAGCTGATCTAACAAGCAAAACAGAGACAGACTCATAGTTGGAGAGCAGATGGCAGCTAGCGGGAGGGGGAGGTGGGAGGGAGGGATTGAGCAAAAAGGAAAAAGGGCTCATGGATGTGGACAATAAAATAGTGATTGCTGGAGGGAGGGGGATATAAGGGGACTAATTGGTAGTAGAAAAAAATACAATAAAGATTAAATTTTTTTAAAATCCCAGCTTTAAACAATGTCTCTGACTCTAGAAATCGGGCTTAGAAAGGCCCAGTCCTCTGATAGGTAAATCCCTGCCCTGACAGTAACTGATGCCTGGTTCACAGGCGTTCATTTGTTTTGGCCTCTGAAGAATTGCTTTCACTGAGCTGTGCTTTGGAGGGGGGGCTTTCAGGCACTGAGAAGTTTTATAAAAAACAGCTCCATGAAACTCTCTGTGGATAGCTCATAGAGTTGATGAGAATGTCTTTCAAGACAGTGAAAAGAGTCCTCAGGGGGTGGAATGAGGAGGGGAATAAATAAAGGTTAGAAGCCAGGGACAGGACAAAGGACTGGTCCCCTGATTCCCGGTCCCCTTCTCACATTTGACGATTGGGTCACCTGAGGAAGCAGCATTACCTTGAAGAGCTATTCGGAGTCACCCCAGCCCCTGCCACTTCAAAACAAAATGCTTCACCGGTGCTTCTCACGGCATCTTCAATCACTCCACAGTTTGTTCTCAACCATCAAAACAGACCTATTCTCCTTACCCAGCAGGTAAAGGTGACAGAGTCAGTAAATTAAAATTGCCCTCGACAGACCATCTGTAGATCCTAATGAACAGCCTACCAGGCTGCAAGGTAACTAAGAGAAAGTCTGAATTGAAAAACAAAACAAAGAAACAAAAGCCTTTCCACTCTCTGAAGCTCACGGTCCTGCACAGACACAAAGAGAATCACCTCAGGAATTCTTCTGCACAGACTGCACACGCACCACCTTCCTTCTGGTCCTTGGGTTCCTCTGCTTGCTGTGCCCTGCACCTAGCATGTCCTTCCCTGGGTCCAGCCACTAGGTAAGGCCCCAGTGAGCCCCTCCTCACCCACAAAGCCTTCCCGACCCATCCAGGCACTCTCTTTCCTCCACTCCATTTCCACCTATTGCAAGAATTGCTTCCAATCCCCCATCTCCACCCTGCAGGCCAGGTGGGCCCTTCATTGCGGCCCGTTGGCTGCCTGTTCTTGACACACTAGCCTGGTTTCAGCTGAGATGGCAGGAAGCTACCTACCTGGCTGCATGCAACCTTTTCTTTTAAACCCAGTTTCAGACCAAGCCGTCATTAAGACTTGGCCTTGGCAGAGGGTGATGGTAAATTCTCCACGCTGCAGGGTCTGTTAGTGGTTCAGATCATTAAAAAGCCCAATGTCCAGCCCAGCACCACAACACAGTGCTTCTAAAGAATCGCCCCGAAAACTCTGTGTGCCCAACAACATAGTGATTTACTCATTCCACCAGTGTTGCCTGTCCATGCACCTGTGACCTTGAGTTAGTCACTCGGCCTCCCTCAGCCTCTAATTTCTTCTCCGGTGAAGTGGAGCTAATCGCCGTGCCCACCTCACACCACGAGACGGCTGTTTACTTCCTTCTCTGTGTCTCAGGCTTCTCACCTCCCTGAGTTGTTGTGATTCAGAGTGAGCTCACAGGGAGTGCAAAAGGCATTTCGGGCAGGGCTTGCACACTACAAATGTCAGCTGCTGATGGTGGCACAATTATCATCGGCCTCACCATCAAATTCTTGTGACGACTTGGTGGGTGCCGCAGGTACTTCCAGCTCAGGGCATACAGTAAGCGCTCAGTAAATCCTAGATGTTGATGCTCTGTTGTTATTACTACTGAGTTTTCAAAGCCCTTGACGTCTATTTTTCACACACTGTCACAGCAGGTTCAGCCGGATTCCTTGAATTCTGTTTTCTTTGTAACCAGCCACCGCAGTGTCACAAAAGGGAAGAGGGCCTTCTTCTTTTCTACGTGTTTTTACATTTTGTAATGAAATGATGCTTTGTGATGGAAAATCTTTCTTTTAGTGTGATTTCCTTTGTTTTCCTTTTAAAAATGAATTGACTGATTTCACTTCCGTGGGCCAGCCAAGTTTTACGGCAGAATGAATGAGCGTGGGTGCCCACTAAGTCGGAACTGTTTAGGTACAAACATTCATTTTAGTAAATAATTAGTAGCCAATATTTTTAAATTAAAATTATATTATTACATTTCTACATTACACAATTAGTATTTTATAAATAAAAATACAAAGTTATGAATTACAATTTAAAAGACATGCTGTGGCTGTGATTACACTGTCACTCCCCACATCTAACTTGAGAGCGTCACCCCCTCATGTCACCTCACGCCGTGTCAGCGATGCTCATTCTTACACACTGCTACTTGAGTTTTAATGGCGGCACATACTCACTCCACGGCAGCTGTTATTTTGAACAGAACGAACTGCTCATCTCAATGCTCATCTCAATGCCATGCGGTATGGTCGGGAGAATCACGGTGACTCCCCGTTCCAGCCCCCAAAAGGCCATTTCCCACCCCGGCTCCCTCCATTCGGCTTCATTAAAATCCCTGTGCGCGTGGCTTTCTGCACATGTGGGCCTTTGATTCATAATAACCAGCTAAGATGAACCAATCACGTCTGGAGGAAACTAAATTTCGAGCATTTCTACTCCACATGCTCGGGCAGAGCTATCCTCCTCCACCAGGCCCTGCGGGTGCCCACCACTACCACGTCCTGGCCTGGGAAGGAGTCCGGAAAAAGGAGAGGCCGGAGCAGGCCACACTGTGACCGTGGTTCTCTCCAGCTCGAGTCCCAGGCTGCGTTCTCTTCCCTAGGAAGACTGGGAACGAACTTGGTAGGAGGTAGGGCAGGTGTCCAGCCCCCATTCTACAGAGGCAGACACTGAGGTTCAGAAAGGCGGAGAGCCTGGACCAGGGCCACACGGACAGTGACGTGTCCAGGATCCCACCAGGTCTGGTTGAACTCCTGCCCAGTGCTCTCCCCACAACCGTCGTTGTCCCCCACTCCCCCAGCCAAAGGACATCAGAGTCCTTCTGCGGGAGCACCTGCGAGGTGGGATCTCAGTGGAACCAACGCATGGAGTCCATCACACCGTACCCCGGAGGCTGGAGAGACCAGCACTCACACCAGCCAACCTGAACCGTTTGCCGGACCATACCCGGTCCTGGGCGTGGCCCCAGGAAGGCCCTTGTTCCCACCCGGCCCTGCCTCCTTGGAACAAACCTTTCAAAGCTGAAGGGACAGGTGAGCCCAGCCTTTGTTACTCCCTCACCACAGGGAGCCCCCGCCTTGTCCCCATCTTCCCAGCCACAGCCTGAATCCTGGACCCCGGAAGAGTTCCGCCCTGGGGACTGGAGACCTGGGAGGTGGGTGTCCCAGGGGCAATGCTGTGAACAGTCAGTCCTCGAAACGGCCAGCACTGTCTCTCCAGCACCGTGGGAGGGGAGACAGAGGCCAGAAAACACCATTTGTATGCTCTGAGCAGCTGGCATCTGAATCTAGTTTCTCAGCACCTGGGAGCTTCTTAAGCTGATACCAAAGCCTTGCTCAGTGCACACCCAGCTTTCCTACCTGTTGGAGCCGAGGAAGCCAGGTCAAGCCCCAACTACACATCACTGTCTTCTTTATCACCGCTGCAGGAAATTAGCGACTGTCTCTCCGCAGGGAGGGAGCCACTCACTACTCAACTGAAATTGATATCCAGACCTCCGCAACCTCAGGAAGAGTTGGCGGAGGCTGGTGGCTGGCGGCGGCTGCCCACCCGAGGGCGAGGGGAAGCTGGAGGACGAGGAGCAGCAACTTTTGAAAGCAAAAGGAAGCAGGCTGCCCAGGGCTTTAGGGGACCACGGAATGGTTTCAAACTGGGCGGATGGGTTCGAGCCTGGCTCTGACACTCTAACAGGTTAACTAGGCAAGACGTTGCAGCTGTAAGATGGGGGAGAGTAACAACTCTTCTAACTGCAGAACCAGCTCAAATGGGCCCTACCCTGTTTCTTACAAGACCCAGAACCAGCCTTTAAACCTTGGATATACCACTGACAAGCAACACTTGAGAACACCACTTACGATTAATGCTTGTGAACCCTTAACTCCTGCCCCCTCACCGAACCAAAGGACTGGGCATGATCAGAATTTGAATGCCAGAACCCTTCCAGTAGCGAAGGGTCCATTGTCCTGGAAGATCCGGTCTAGAAACCCCTTAACGTCCCACATGGAACCCTGGATTGGGGTGGCAGGCTTGAGCCTTGCTTCCCGTCTCCTTGCCAGCCTACTGGCAAATAGGACCTCCCCAAAAGCCGGCGCCACGACATTCACCTCTACGTCCACCAGGCCGAGAGCCCTTCGTTGCTAACACTCAGCGCTCAGTGTTTTTCTGCTGTAAAAACACGAGAACCTGGTGGCAAGACAGAAAATAACCGAAACGTGCGTCCACTGGTGACTGGATAAACAAGATGGTTTATCCATGCAGTGGAATGCCACCCGCTGGAAAAGTTCCGGCGCCAGCTACAACCTGGGTACGAATGTGACATTCTAAATGACAAAAGCCAGGTATGAAAGACCACACAGTGGACGATCCCATTTATATGAAATATCAAAAAAAGGCAAAACTATAGAGGCAGAGAGCAGGTTGGTGGCCACCCGGAGCTGGGGGAGGAATGGAGGGTGACTTTAAGAGGGCCCACAGGGTCTCTCTGGGGTGATGGCACAGCCATAAAATTGGACTCTGGGGATGACGGCACAGTTCTGTCATTTGCTAAAGGTTATTAAATTGTACAAAGGTAACAAGTAAATTTTATGGTATGGAAATAATGCTTCAACTAAACTGTCTTTGAAAAGTGCCTGGTGAATATACCATATGTTGCCATGTAAAAACGTGCACACGTTTTTACCCAAATTTTTTAGGGAAAAATAAGGATGCACATTACACATGGTTAGTACCTGAAATACCTTGTATCCGTTCCTGTGTTTTGTAATTATTTGTTACGTAAAATTCCTTGTACCACAATATCTTCAAAAATACATGCTAAAATTCCTTTATAATACAAAAAGCAAGTCTCTAAATATAAAAATAAATAAATAATTGAGTTAAAAACATTACAATGAAAGCTCTTTTTCCTGAAAGTTTGGGCCCAAAACGTGGGCGCGCGTTATACACGGCCAAACTCAGTGGCTGTGAGGATCGGTGCAGAGCCTGTGCACGAGAGTGTTTTGAAAATTGCCATGTGCTGTGGAGATGTCAGTCCTAATGATTAATAAGGCTCTGGCAGAGCCACACGTGACCGCACCAACCAACCTGGAACCAGTTCTACTGCTTACCAGCCTGTCCTGCTCTTCCTCATCTCTGGGATGAACACAGTAACAGCCTCATGTTGGCTGATGTAAAGGTTAAATGAGTTGAAGATGCAAGTCGCTTGGTAGGCGCCTTGCCAACGGCCATGTGCTCAGAAACCGGCAGCTCTTATCACCCTCATCCTTGCTAATATTATCCCCGCAGCTCAGAGGAGCGCCAACCCCCCTCACCCTGAGAGCACACAGGGCTGGAGACATGTCCCATTAATCACAGTGCCCCTTCTGTGGCTCACAGCCATTCATCATAGTCCCTCGAGCTTCAGATTAGACTTGGCCATTAGTCCTGTACTTCCTCACGCCTGCCACGCGGGCCCGGGGCTCTGCCCATCACAGGGCCGCTTCTGTCCCCCAGAAGCCCGGGCAGGCTCACAGCCATGGAACAACACTGGCCGACAGCTACGTAGGCCCACACTGTCACCCTGCTTTACAGTCAAGGAGACTGGGGCTCAAAGGGATGAGACACCTGGTGCAGTGTCTCACAGCTGTAAGCCTCACAGCAGGAGTCAAACCTGGTCTATTGATGCCAATGCCCAAGCGCAGGTGCCCAAAGGAGATAACTAGTGATGGAGTGAGGGAGTTGGGATAAACGAGGGAGGGGGTGGGGCTCGGTTCCCCCCAACCCCCGCCACACACACTGGGCTGTGGAAATTATTCAGATAACAAGAGAGGTCCCTTATGAAAATGTGAATCCCTGGGCCCCCTCCCTAGACCAGCTGAAACAGAGAAGCTGCCTATTAAAAAGTGACCTCAGGTAATTCTGAAGAAGTTTGAGAACTACCGGCCCCACGTCGTGCAGGAAAAGAGCAATGCAAATAGAGAAAGATTCAGGTGTCTAAGTAGATCATTAATTTGCTGACTGAGGCCTGGTGCTGGGGTTCAGAGGTGCACAGCTCAGACGCTGCAAACAGCACAGTGGAGCAGAAGCCTCGCGCTGGCTTCTCTCAGCAGCTCTGCGCTGAAGGATGCACGTATCCTCCACTGCAAAGGAGGAAACTGAGGCCTGGGGAGGGAAGGTTACGTGGCCAGCCACTGACAGACCTGACCTGCCAATCTCAAGCCAGGGACCCCACAAAGTCAGTCACCACACCCACCACCTGCAAGTCCTGGTCAGTGCACATCCCAGATCTGCGTCATGAAGACCCCAAAGACTCTTCCTCATCATGTCAATGTTCCGTTACTCACATAGGTGACTAGAGATGGGACACAAACTGCCCTACGAGCAAACAGCAGTGCAGACACCTGGTGAGAGTCCTTTGTCAGCAGACGGCTGAGCCGGGGCACCCGAGGATGCATTGATGGCTACGCCATGCGGCCCCTGACGGCATACAAAGTGCTTTCCAGCATCGCCCCTGTTGGTTCACAGTGAGAGTTAGTGCTCACAGCCACAAATGGGTCTGTTCATTATTTGCAGAATGAAGGCTGAGCTCGGGCACACAGAATCCTGATGGCCGCGGCCACCCTGGAAATCCTGGCTAGATTGTTCTGAGGTGCAGTCTGGACAGGGTTGTTTTTTCTTTTCTAAGCTCCCCAGAGAATTCTCAGCCAAGGCTGAGAGCCGCTGGACCGTAAAGGGAGCCAGGCTGGATTTCAGGTTCCTCGGAGCTTAGTCACACGCTGGGTGTTTTTCCCCGGGTTGCCGGCAGAATGCCCTCAGGCCTGCATGTCCCATGGGTGCCAGGCCCTGGCAAGCTTGCCTGCTTTGAGCCTTCCTTGCCCTCAGTCCCGTCTGTGCCCTAACGGCCAGAGCAGTTCTGGGAAAAACACGTCTTAGCTGGATCCTAACGTGCGGCCCAGCTAAGCTATCACCCTCCCACTCTAGCCACTCAACTCTAAACCCACCTCCTCGGCGAGATAAGTGCAGAGTCACAACGATCGCAGTGGGCCCTCGGGGGCCCCTCCCCACCCCACTGCACCACGTTCCCACATGGCCCAGGCATGCGACACCAGCACGACTAAGCAGATGGGCCTGCACCGGGCTTCGTGCCCAAAAGCAGGTCCGGCTATTACCCATCACCACTGATCAGTGGTGGTGGCTGCCAATTACTTCAAATGTCTTAGAATGTGACATTGTCCCTATGGACCCAGGGTTAAGCAGTTGTAATCACCCATCACCAGCCCCACGATATTAATGCTGTTGATAGAGGCTGTGTGCTAAGTGGTTTCCACGCATTTTCTGAGTTAATCCCCAGGCCTAGGCTATGAAGCAGCTGGTATTATTACCCCTGTTCTACAGGTAAGGAAACTGGGGCTCACAGAGGTTTAAGTTACTTAGAGGGTAAACGGCAGGGTCTGGATTGAACCTGAGTCATAAAGACACCAGGGTCCGTGTTCTCCCCAACAGCCTCACTGTTCCACCTCCCCCGACGTGAGTTTAGGCTTTCCACCAGTTGAACCATTGCCACTGTCTCCAGGTTAACCCTCAACCCGACAATCATGAGAGGGGGCAGGAGACGGTAAGAGCCTCTTCCATTAACCCGGGAGAGTAATGTACACCTCGCTGGACTGAGAGGCCTTGGTGACTCTGCTGGGCACAGAGCCCAGCACACAGACCCCGCCCACTCATCTGAGCTCTCACAGACCCTCGGGAGGTAGAATTAAAGTGAGGTCATTCCAATAAAGAGCAAACACCTGTGGGCACACCCACCCTGGACTTTTCATGTGTAGCCTCTCAGGGGAGCAACGTGGTGGCAGTTGAAAGAACACTAAATGTAGAGTTTCTATCGCTTGGCTTGGAATCCCGGCCATGCCTCTTAGTGACAGTATGAATTGGAACAAACTCCCTGGCCTCTCTGGGTCTCTTCGCGCAGCTGCTAAAGGAGGGTGACAGTGGATCCAAGATGGTGGCAGAGTAGGTGGAAGTTACACGCGTCTCCTCCCAGGGCCAAATTAAAATTACAACTAACTTATGGGGCGATCAACCTGAATAACCCACTGAAGACTAGTTGCATAGAAGACTTATAACTAAGCGGATAACAGTGTCCCCTGTCCTGCTCACCTTCCAGATAGCTGTCGGTCCATTGAAACCCTACCTGTGAGGCCTTGAAGCACCATGTGTGTATTGTCACTGTCAGCTGAGAAAGTCCCCAACTAAGACCAAGCCATTTACCCTTACTACCCTCTCTGGCATTGAAGCTAATTCAAACGAATATCACATTGGACCTTTTATTTTGTAGCAAGGACTACCCAGCTATTATCTACACAGGTTGACTGGTTCCGGGGGGTATGATTCTCATTGGGGGTATTAAGTAAATACTTCTTATAACAACTACAAACAAGATGAATAAAGACATCAATCACTGGACACTGTCTACAATGAAGCCAAGGCTCTAACAGTCAACAGAGCCAGTTCTTCATTGTTTGTGGTACACAATCAGGGATGGATCCAGGGTTTACTGGGCCAATGTAATTCAATTCATGTAATCTGGGAGGCCCTCTTTAAAAAGGATCCAAGAGTACACAAATAAAATTAGATAAAATGTCGTGAAAGGATCCATGCAAGTGCACGGAGCTGAATTTGACCTTCTCCAGCTTCAAGGTCAATCTGCCTAGAGGTGGGGATGGGAGCAGGGGCATCAGTGATAGCAAACGTGCCTTGCCCACTCTGTCCCAGGACCTGTCTGCATACTGTCTCTTTAATCCTATAACACAAATGCCTTATTAAAGTTGAGGACTTGGGTCTCAGAGAACTCCACGTTGTCCAGGAGGGACCAAGCCCAGTTGACGCCAAATCCCATATTCTTTCAGCTATACCACACATCTCTCAAACATGTTACCCACATGATGAGGGTAATTGGTAATGATGAACGGAACACAAATTTGGGGCAAGTTTCAGGTTCGCCCATCTCCATCCCACCTGACTCCCACCCAACTCCCACCAGAACTCCTGAAAATCACAAACACGCCACCAGGACCCCACACAAAAAAAGTCCCGGGTCATAACTGTATTCAAGTAATGGAAAATGAGAAAGTGGAAAAAACCTCCATCATTCCCAGCAAAGACCTGACGGGGCCCTTGTGAAGCTCCTCCTTGTTCCCACTGAGGCAGCTTCCGGCAAGTGCCTGTTTGTACAGCCAGCGAGAAACAGAACTCTTGCTGATCTGAATGTCTTACCCCCACTCGCTTGGTTCTCTTATGATGACAGGCAGCTTGATCGAGTTTCACAGCATCCCCGAAACGTGCCAGAGTGGGCTGGGTGAGACACTTGGGGCTCAGAGTCTATCGTTACATCTTGGTCGTGACCACAGAGGGTTTTTGTGTTGTTGTTTTTTTTTAACGTCAGCTCCAGGGCAGAAGAATTAGTCAGGGCTCAGAGGTCCAGGAACGCTACTGTATGGAAGCATAACACTGCTGCGAGGCCAACAGTTCAACCACCAGTCTGGCTTGGAGCAAAGAAAACTCCCAGGTACTTTACCAGACGAGATTAGCCGTGTCCTGTGTGGGACACAGTCATTTGGCACTCCAGGTTCTCAACCCATAGTAATAGTGCTTCATACTTTCGAAACTGAGAGAGACATCCAGAAAAATCTTGATGACACACCATGACTCACGCCAACCCCCATTCCCCACCTTCAAGGGGCTCGGTCCCTTTCATTCACACCTGAAGTGAAAGGGGGTTGGTCAGTGTCTGTCAGTTTCACTTCCTGTTTCCCTGCTTCCATCACCAAGGCTGCTTGCAGGGAGAGAGGATGTCACACACCATCGTGGGGCCAGACAAGCCCCCCGTGTTGTGCCTCCAGAAGGAGCACATCTCTGGCCTGGCCTGAAATAGACAACTCATCAGACCACCAGTCCACCATTCACTCAAGGTCCATCCTCTACAGAGGCCCCTCCTGGCTGAGTGCCATTGGGGGTTGGGTATGGAAAGACAGGCACAGGTCCTGCTCCCTAGGTGCTCACAGTCCAGGAGAGACTGAGAAGCCAACAAATAATACAGTGAGATGGGTGCTGAGATGTGGGTGCAGAGGTGCTTCAGGGTCAAGCGAGGGGGTCAGCCTGTCCTCAAAGAGTCTAGGAAGGCTTCTCAGAGGAACTGACAGCCGAGAGTAGAAGGTTAGTTAACGCTGGTCCAGAGCCTACAATATGCCAAACGAATTCTAACATTTATAATTCATTAACTCATGTAATCTTCCCCGTCTCTCTTTGAGGTAGGTGCCATTATTAATTTCATCTTAGGAGGGAGGGACCTGAGTCACCAAGATGTTCTGTTGTCTGGCCCAAAGTCACATAGCTGATATGAGCACAGCATGAGCGAGGACTAGGTGACCTTCCAAGGCAGCGTAGGGACCATGATGTGGGAAGTCACGGAAATGAAAGAACGTGGCATTTACAGAGGACTGTCGGCATCTCGCGAGTGTATGGCCCAAGCAAAGGTCACAACACATGGAGATGTGGCCCACATGGTGCTTTTTTTAAAAAGATAAGCCAACACTTAAAAATTGGAAGGCTTCGTACTAAAACTCAGATTTCCCAGGTTGTGTTGAAAATCAGGATCTAGGAACGCGGAGCCCATATCCTTCCATGGCAATAGTTAGGGTTGGGATGGTTTCTGTAGATGGGGTGTAGCTGCTCACCCACCCCCAGTTCACTGCAGACCCAACCACTCCCTGATATCTCCCCTGTCTGAGCCAGTTATTTCACTGATATTCCCAGTCCGGTGTATGTGATGAGGGAGGGACTGAAGAACTTGGAGTAGAGGGTTTCAAGTGAGGGGAGGGCAATGATGACATGACCAGATCTCTGTTGGACAGAGATCCCAGGCAGCTACCTGGAGGAAGGACTGGACAGAACATACGCTTGGAGTCGGAACCAAGGGAGCCGATGAGGTGACCCAGCACAGTCCACGCAGGATGGAATCGGGAATGGCTTTGCAGAAAATCTTTTCTCTGTTCTCTCCCTGGGGGTTCAGGATATGTCTCACTTAAATAGCAGTCTATTTTCATACAGAAGCCTGAGGTCCACAGAAAACCTCCAAAATAATTTAGAGAGCCCAGTGGAAAAAAATAAGGAAGGTGTTCTTGCTACTTCAGAGTGAAAGAAAGCCACCACAGAGGCAGGGTTCACAATGCGCTCAACAGCCTCACTTAACCGTCAAGGCCCCAAACCCCTCCTGGCTGCTCTATTTTCAACCCGAGGCTGCCGGTAATCCAGGAGCACTGTGAGAACAGCTGGGGTGAACACAGGAGAGCAGGACACGTCCTAGAAGGAGGGGAGATGGGGCCAAGCGCCATGGAACTACCAATGAGAAAGACAGGTTACATCCCCATTTTACATATACCATTAACATGCTTAGTTCTGGGACACAGTCCACAGACAGGGGGGCAGGCAAAGACTAGTTGCCAGTGTAGCCCAGCGTTAATGAACAGATTTCAATTTGCATCCCAGACCAGATGGTATGAAATCCTGTTTGTGCTGGGAATGAATCTGAGCTGCATCTGAATTCAGCAGAAAAGAACACTGTGATTGATTAGTGATGTCTGTTACAGGCCCAGGAATGAAGTGGTCATATGTGTGTCATATATTTGCTATCAACATAGACAAAATATCTGGCCTCTTTGCATCTGGATTCACCCAAATGTTTAGACTGTGTGGATTGGCCTCGGTGTATGAAGACAGAAGCTTCGGGGCCTTTTGAAGAAGCCCTTCTCCCCACAAAGGGCTTCAGCATTCCCACTGGTTTCAGCATTCCCACCCAATGTTTACTCCATCATCCATGTCTCTTGGTCTTCAATTGAAAGTACCCTGTCATCTTTTATGTTTCCACTCAGGAAACGGCAACCATGCAACAGAAAAAAAAACACCCAAGATCCCAGTTGCCTTGAAGGATTCATTTCGATACAACTTCACTCAAGAGCTAGCCGCTTCCTGATTTCACATTTCACCATCAAAGACGAGGGCAGGGCTGGGGGAGCTGTTTTATCAGCGACATGTCTGGTCGAGCAGCCGCTTTCTGCCTGGAGAAACCATTCTAGGGTGGCACTGTGGACCCTATCAGCCCGTCCCAGGGGAGGGACATTCTGAAACGTCCCCCACTTGTCCCGCCCTGCGGGTTCCCACAGCCAAGTGTGGCAACAGTGGATAGAACCCCTGAAAGAACCTGAAATGGGACACAGCCAGACTACTTATACAGATGGGAAAAGCAAGGCCCAGGGAGGGTGCCTGTGTGGCCGCGGTCACACAGCAAGGCTTTAGCACTCAGCCTCCTCACCCTGGCTTCATCACATCACCTCTGCAGCATAGACTGCTTCAGGCTACTTAATGTAGGGATGTCCCCACCCCTTTCCCAAAGTGAGAACCAAGGGGGTCACATCAGGGGTTCAAGCAACCTCCAACCAGGATTGTAACAAGGCGTTGATGATCTACCACGTGCCTGATGGAGGAGCAGATGAGCTCCGTGGAGTGGGAGGAAGGGGCAAGGACCGGACTCCGGGTCCTCCCCAGAGGTGTTCATGAGCAACTACTTGGTCCTGGGGAGATAATCTCAGCATGACCTGGAGGTGGTCTGCAAACATGGTGACCACACACTGTGTGGCTCAGACCCAGTGCTGCCTAATGACGAGGAGGAACAACAATTCATTCATTTACTGAACAAACTCTGTGTCAGGTTCATGTGGATTCAGTGTTGAGAAAGATGCAGCATCCAGCCTTCCATGTTGTTTAAAGCAAAATCACTGAACAAGTGTGGTATCTATACAATGGGATACCACACAGCAATAAAAAAATACAAACCACTAACGCACCCAAAACCCGAATGAATTTCACTGGATGAGTGAAAAAAACCAGACACAAGAGAGTCCACACACTCATTCCATTTAAGTGAGGCTCCAGAAAAGGCAAAACTAATTGATGGTGGTGGGGGCAGAGTGGGCTTAGCGCAGGGTGGGAGGGGGCGCTGTTGCCAGGAAGAGGCTCGAGGGAGCTTTCTGAGGGGGTGGGGGATGTTTCAGATCTCACGGTGGGCAGTGGTTCTGTGTATGCGTGCTATAACTCAATAAAAATTATTTTTGAAAAATCATTGACAGCGCCTATTTATTTATCTGTTTCAGAGCGAACTGCTTGATCGAAAGGCGAATGTCTTAGTCAAAGACAGTTCTGCCTGAGTCTGTAACCTTCCGTTGAAATTTAGGACTGGGGAACTCTGAAAACCCGTTTGAATTTCCTAGTCGTCCTGGCGGCCGGTGCCCAGGTCAGCCTGGGGAGCAGGTCTGCTGGAGGAAACGCAACGGACTCAAGGCCCCTCCCCTGGCCCATGCTTGGAACCCACAAAGAGCTGGCCATTTCACATTCCGAGCTCCAACAGAGGAGCAGTGGTGTGACCAGAGCCACATGGGGCCCAGATGGCACCCTCTGGGAAAAGGGACACGCAAGCCTCGGATCGACGGCCAGTGGGGTCTCATTGTGGAGGCCCCGGGCTCCGAGTGACCTAGTTTCCTCGGAGTGAGCTGGGGCTGGCGTTGATGGGCTCTGATGTTCTTTCCTCTGCTCAGCGTGGGGTGGAGGGAGCTCAAAATAGCAACCCCCTCCCTCAACCCACACAGAGACACCAGGTGACTGACAAAGGAAGGCACGAGAGGGGGCGGGGCGAGGATGGCTGACGGGCGCAGCGAGGTGGACTCTGGGTAGAACCACCTGGCTCTCTTCTCTGAGGCACAACCGAAGGGCAGAAATCGGCTGGGCAGTGGCTTCACAGGACCCTGCTTCCACCACCCACCATGTCACAGTGATGATGCCATCACGTCCCCAGTCTGGGCTGCTTGGGCCCCAGACTCACTGCTGACTGCCCACTCAGCATCTCCACTTGGGGGTTCTCTGGCATTTCTCGTGTCACATAGTCAAAAGTCAGCCCCTGAGAGTCCCCATTTCAAGACAGGGCTCCTTCATTCTTCCAGGTGTTCTGTCCAAAGCCAGCGTCACCCAGATTCCTCTTTCTCTCACATCCCACGAGCATTGCAGCCAGAAATCCCGCTGGTTCCACCTTCAACGTGTGGTCAGACTCTGATCACTTCCACCACCTCCCTGGTGACCGCCCGGGTCTGCGCCTCCGTCAGTCCTCGCCCGCTAGCTGATGCCCCTGCTTTCTGGCCTTGCTCCTCTCAGTGCCACACGCGCAGTGGCCCTATAAAGATGCAGGTCACCTCTCCAGTCTCACATCCTACCGCTCTCTTGTGCTTGCGCGGCTTCCGCCTCCCTGCCTCCCTGCCTCCGGGCCTTTGCACTGCCCGGCCCCTCCGCCTGGCAGGCTCTTCTCCCCGGGAGCCACACGGCTCCCTCCTTCGCCTTTGGTGGGGCCTTCCCTGACGACCCTATTTAAAATTGCTGCTCCTCTCTCCCAATTCCCCATCACAGCATTTGCCACCATCTGACACACAATGCATTGTTATTTATTTTGTTTATTTGTCTGCCTTTCCAAACTAGAAAGTAGGACGCGCAAGGACAGAGGTGTTTCGGGTCTGTTTTGTCCACCGTTATATCCCCAACACCAAGAACAATGTTTAGCACACGGTAGGTACTTAAGTTGAATACATGAATGAGTCCAGGCTCAGCGACCTCCCTCTGGAGCCACAGTTTCAGCAGCAACACTCTTCCCCTTCCTCCTGGCCTCTCAGCGCCACACTCAGAGCGGGACTGTGGGTGTCCAGGGGGTCTCCAGCAGGTCTCCAGGCCCCCTCAAGGGTTGGGACAGGAACCCCTCAGTTCCCATGACTCCCCCCACTCATCTCATTCAACCTCTAAGACACCTCTTGTTTTCTTGTCCCCCTCACACGCATGTGCCTTTTACAGTTTGCAAAGAGCTTCCCATGTAGCCCTTTCCATTAACCCTCATATAAGCCCTGAGCACCGTTTCAGCATCCCTGTTGCACCGGTCGGGCGACCCAGGCTGAGGCCCAATGACATAAGCGGAAAGGGGAGGGCGACCACCCCTCATCCTGATGCCAAGCTTGTTCCACCCTGTCTCTACCACCTGCTCCCTCCAGAGCAGCACAGGCAGGCACAGTGACAACAGTGACCCTGCTGGAGAGAGAACAGGCAAACCCGTGTCGCTTCTGTCCCAGGGGAAAGTGAGTCAGCCAGAGACGAGGAGCCTGGGGCTGGGGCTGGGCTCAGGTCAGCCTGAGAGGACCTCAGGGAACTGGGGTCATTCCCCCCAAGCCCCAGTCTAAAGCAGATCCTGAGCGGAAGACAATACCCTGGCCTTGAAATGCACATCCCCGAGGCCCGGAAGCCCACACCTGGAGATTTATTGTGAGGCAGCCGCTGAAGGAGTGACCACGCGGCTGCAAAGGGTACCCAAGGGATTCTTCGGTAAGAGAACCACGGGGACCAGCTGAGTGTCTACCGTGGGAACGCCGTGAATAAATCATGGCTTCCGTCAAAACGACAGGGAGCCACATTTCCTAACTCAGAACGATGACTGTGAGGTCACGCATAAAACCATGTGTTGCACGAGCCCATTTTCTTTTTTAAAAAAGGTGTGGATATTTGTGCAGAAAAGTGTCTAGAAAGATGATACCAGAAACATCAACAGCGCTGGTCTCTAGCTAGTGAGCCTATATGTAACCTACTCTCTTTTTTCTTTTAAGTTTTATGTATTGATTTGAGAGAGAGAGAGAGACAGGGAGGGAGAGAAGGGAAAGCGAGAGAAACATCGATTTGTTGTGCCGGTGATTGATGCATTCATTGGTGGATTCTTGTATGTGCCCTGACCCGGACAGAACCCTCGACCTTGGCATATCACGGATAATGCTCTAACCAACAGAGCTACCTGGCCAGGGCTAAGTAATGCACTCTCTTTTTTATTCTTTTCTGAATCCTACAAATAATTTTACAATGAGCATAGACCCATATTCTTAGTAAATAAAAGAGCACATTAAAAACTCCCAGCCCACCCCAGGGCTGCCTGTGCAGCCAGAGGTTGGCGCCGCCTGTTCAGAGCAGTCTACGCTGAGACCCTGGCGCTCCAGCCCTACCTCTCTTCTCCGTGGCGTCAAGCCTCCCTATGTCACTGAAGAGGGGGGGACAGAGAAGAACCACTTCCTGCAGAGTGGGTGGTGCTGCAGGCTCTGGGGGAGGGGAGATGCCCACTCGAGGTGAGAACCAGAGGTTCTCTCAGCAAATACAACCCTAGGGACCACCCTGATTCTTGGGGCAGTGTGACCCTCGGTGTGGCCAGGGCGGACCACAGGCCGACCACGTCGTGGATGAGATGTGCCCCGTGACACGCCAGGTCCTGCAGAGTCACCAACTGGGCCCTGCTTTAGGGTATATGGTCTGAAGCAAGAGTGAGCCCAAGACCACAGGCAATGGAATCCCCCACTGGTCTCCAGAGCCACCCCCTGTCAGAACCTCCAGATGAGACCCCACCCCTCTCCAAGACACACTCCTCCCCAGTAGCCTGGGGGAAGTTTACCAAATCACCACCTGCTACTGCCAAGGGAAACGCACTCGTCCCGTAGGATCAGAATCTGTGAGTTTGACTGTGTTCCATCCATCTTTGTAAGCAGGTGCCCAGTACAGGCCCGGTGCTTAGTGCATCCTTATTCAGTGAATGAATGAATGAATGAATGAATGAATGAACGAACGAACAAGCCATCCATAAAGATGACCCACATTATTGCTTTGAAAAGAAACGCCTCAGTTCAGGAGCTACGGCTGAGGCCAGATACAGGACCCCACCCACCCCACCGTGCAGGGGGTGGGGAGTTGGCTTCTGGGAAGAAGTGGGCCTCACCTGGGGCAGTCCCCGAGGGGGGAGGTAATGGTGACGCTGCAGGGCCTCAGTTTCCTGCCTTTGGAAGGTGAGAGCCAGTTTGGTTCACAAAGGTTCGGAACAATTAGGCCCAGGTCTCAGACTCCGCAAGTGTCGCCCACCCGATGAAGACGCTAGTGGGAAGGAACTGGGGGTGGGGGGCGCTCCTCTGCTTAGACAGAGCACCACGGGGATTTTCAAGCTCTCCGTGGGCCTTTACCTGGGACAGAGGGTCACAGAATAACCATAGGTGTTTCGCCCTGCGTGGGGGAATCAGAGAGGCCGATTCTGGGGAACGCGGTGCTGGCAGGGAGATGGGCCTCGTGGTGAATCGAGGTATCAAGATGGCTTCAGGGAGTGTGAGCATGAGACAGTTATACGCCCACTCTTCCCTGGTCGCCGCCACTATAGCAGAGCCAGCTTCAGTCACTGCCTGCCATCATCCACCAGCACGCACACCCTGACTGTGGTCACGCCCAGCCAAGATGCCAAAGGACACAGAAAAGCCAGCTCTGGTGGCTCGGACGCCAGTGGGGGATTAGAAGCCATCTGCTCGGTCCGCACTGCTGCCGCCCAGGGAGAAAAGGGAGGCTTGCTCAAGCCAGGACCTGAGCGGGGATCAGAAGCCAGGGCCTCCAACGCCCAGTGCAGTGCACCTTGGGGAGTTTTCTAGATAAAAGTCAGGGCTTCCCAAGACGCCTGAATCAGCAGGATGTGGTATCAGCTTGCCCCATGGGGGGCAGCCCCACTCTCCATACCACACTCCCACTTATCCCTTCAATCCACAGACCCCTGGACAACCCAGCCTGGAGCTGGGGCAGTCGGACTGCAACCACCCCAGAGGCACCACTGTTCATTTTGTTGTGCCGAAATTTGACTAGAGCCAGTGACCACGGGTGCCACCTACAAAAGCATTCCCAAGGGCGTCGTTGGCCCGGCTGACAGATGCAGCTCCCGCCGTCCATGGATTATTGATTGATTTTTTTCTTTTACCTACTTTTGTCCGTGAATCTGGAACACATTATCGGGAGATTCTGGCTATAATTTCTTGCAACTGTGAGTGCCCCGTTAGCCGAAGAGTGCCGGAGAATCAAGATTTTGCCCTCTGCATCTTGGCGTCCCAGTGCCCAGCCTGGCGCGTCAGGCCCTGTCATGATGATTATTGTTGTTTTCAGCTACAGAACCTGAAGGGAACGTCATCTCTAACCCGACTGCCCCTCTTTATAAACGGGAAAGGCTGAGGGCACAGGGCAGAAACTTTATTTCCTCTAATCCCAGACCTTCAGTGGGAAGGTTCGAGGTTCTCATCATGTTGATACTACTTCAAATCAACTCACACAGTCGTTGAAATTTAAATCTAGTAGGATTTTTATTCAGGGGTGAGAGATTTGACAAATTTATTTGAAAATAATTTGAGTGAGAATAACTAAGAATTGTTTAGGAAGAATGATGTCCTTCCGTGTATCAAAAGTACAGTTAAATCTACAGATTTACAGAAGTAAAAAAACTGGGTGTACCGTTTTGGGAATAGGCTAATTAATGGAAAAGAAGAAACGAATGTAGAAAAAGACCAGGATTTATAAGGAAATACAATAATGTGATGGTGTTCTAACCTGTGAAGGGATATATGGAATTTTCAAATAGTGATTTTGAAGCAACACGTCTCCTTTTGGAGAAAATTAATTTTAATTGAAAGTATAAAGATGGTTTTAAGTAATTAAAACAAATCACATCTCACACCATACTCAAAAAAATACATGCGGAGTAAAGATGTTTGTATAATAAAATAAAAGAACAAAAACAGTAGAAGAAAGTATAAGAGAAAAAATTTTAAACTTCAATGTGGTAAAGGCCTGTCTAAGCATGATGTAAAAACTAGGAGCCCTAAAGAGAAAGAAACAAAGTTTGACCACATAAAAATTTTAAACTTATAAATAGTGAAAAAACACCATAAAAATAAATTGCTGCAAACAAAATGTCAGACTGGTAAAAATATTTGCAACACACGTAATAGATGAAGAATTAATATCTAATATACACAAAGAGCTTCTATAAGTCAACCAGGAAGACACAGACAATCCAAAAGAAAAACAGGCCATGAATACAAACAGATAATTAACCAATGAAGAAATATAAAACACATGAAAAACATGTGAAATACATGTTCAACCTTCTTGATAATTAAAGGAATAAAAATTTAAAAGATAGATATTTTATACCTATCATATAGATAAAAGTAAAAGCTACCAGTAGCACGAAGAACTGAGCGAGTGGGTGACAATCAGAGTGTTCCTCCCTTGACAGTAATATGTCCACTGATTCAACTTTCTTCAACCACTTCAGCGTTATCTTTCAAAATTTTAAATGTTCGTACATGCAAAGCAACATCATATCTGTCTGGACATCCATCCTGAAAGATGCTAAACCCACTGGCTTGGAGGCACGTTGGCTGTGCTCTCCTTGTAACAGGGGAGCAGACTAAATGTTGAAGAAGAAAAGTCTTCTTCTTCAGAAGTAAAATAAGTCATGGCACATTCACATTTTGGATGACCATGCAGATGCTAAAGAGGCTGACGGAATCCTACGTACGGTCATGGAAAGTCATTCACGATTTATTGACAAGTGGAAAAGAAAGAAAAGCAATTATGTAGTAGTAAGCCTAACATGATACCACCTTTTTAACTTTTTGGAGTTTTTTTTTATTGTTGTTCAATTACAGTCGTCCCCATTTCCCCTCCATTACTCTCCCCTGCCCTGTCCAATCCCTCCACCCAAAGCCAATCCCCTCCCCATTGTCCTTGTCCATGGGTCCTTTGCACATGTTCCCCTTCTTTCCCCCGTTTTCTCCCTCCCCCAACCCCTCAGACAAATAAAATAAATATTCAGACCAAACTTTTAATCGTGGTTACATCTGGAGAGTGGGCCTGGCGGTGAACGACAGAGACGAGGGAATGTTGCTTCCTAAAAATTTATGTGGGTGTCCTTTGAATATGTTTCTATGATAGGTGTGATTTCGCACATGGTGTGCTGTATGCATGTGTAATTAACAGCGAAACAGCATATCCTCACAGACCCCACAGAAAGTCATCATTGTTTTTATTTTAGAGATGAGAAAAGGCTCCGGGATTACACCACTTGCCTGAGACCCTCATGTGCTTTGAGCGCGGAGAAGAAATTCAGCCCCAACTTGCCTGACCCGAAAGTTCCGGAGGACCCTTCCCCTCTACAGCCGCCCCTGCCCCGCCATCCCCCCCCTAAACTCCGAGCTTGGCCCTGTGAATCTCGGGCTGGGCGGAAGACGGCTGTGGGCGCGTGGCAAGTGCCCGCGTTGCCTCTCCAAGTGCTGTATTTAATGTTGCTGATCATCAAAGTACTGTCGTCAGCTGGGGGAGTATAGACACATTAAGAGGCAGGGGGGCAAATACCGACCCCGCAGAGACAATCGCTATTGTCAGGACCCAATGCAGACCATTCCCAAACATCCCACAGTGGCATATTGATTACTTTGAATTAAAGTTATTTGATCAGCACCCAGTGTCAAAAGGACACCTTGAACCCCCCTTGCCTCTTTGAATACAGGAAATAAATCTCCTGTGTGAAAGGTGTCCTCAGGGCACCTGGAAGACCCTCCTAACTGTTACAGTGAACTCAGAGCCAAAAAGTCTAATTGAATCTTATTGTCTCTGTTCTAACTTAACTACTTTGTTTAAATTCCTCATTATTGAACGCCCAGGCCTTGCTTACATTCCTTTCTAATGATCAATAACTTTCTTTGTCCTGTCAGTTCCTCCCGAATTTATTGTTTCTTTGCATAAAAAATATAAAAAGGTGCGTAGTTCGATCCTTTCTTTGAGCCTCATTTTATGATCTGAGTGTCGCATTGTGCTTCTCCCATGTGCATGTGTTAAATCGCTTTTTCTCCTGTTAATCTAGTATTGTGTCAATGTTATTATTTTATGACTAGTCCAGCTGTAAGAACTAAAGAAGGGTAAAGGAGGAAAATTCTCCACTCCCCAACACTATTACTATTTTGAAATATTTTTCCAGTATTTTCACTGCCTTTTTAAAATAGTTGATATTGTAAGTAGGCTTTTGTGTCTTTTCTTGAAAACAACATTGTATAATAGTCATTCTCTCAAGTTCTTAAAATCTCCACGAACATCAAAATTTAAAAACATACCAGTGTTTTAAGTAATGGCATTTTATCTACTATTTCATGTCCCTCTGCTTAACCACCCCCGACCCAACGTAACCTGCAGGCACCAAAGTGTCCCATCCGAGACAAAAACTGTATTCAGTACGTAATTCTACGCCAGGCACAGAAATGACTAAGACGTGCCATACCTCACACCACACAGCAAAATTAATTCTGGGTGGATTAAAGGGCTAAAGGGGAAAAAAAATCACAGAAAGACTCGAATAAATACTCCCTTGATGGGAGTATTTATCAAGTCTCTGTGAGGGGGAGGACCTTCTAAGCCTGAAGCTATGGGAGAAACCGCAAAAGAAAAGATCACGAGATTTAGCTACCCAACATTCTGATGCTCAGCAAACATTGCGAACAAAAAAGTAAAGGTCAAACTGCAAGCTGGGTAAAATATCTGCAACAAAGCTGACAAAAGATCAATAGCCGTAATATATAAAGAGCTCACACGGATCAATGCAAAATACCCACTGAACCTGCAGGAGGTAATTGGGGAAAGACTGAGACCCACCCTGTGCAACAGGTAACCATGAGCCGCTGGCTTTTTATATTTATATTTAAATCCATTTAGATTTAAAAGACAAACTTAAATTAAATCTACATCTGAATAAAATTTAAAATTCAGTTTCTCAGTCAAGCTAGCCACATTTCCAGCACTCAGCAGCCACATTTGACTGGGACCCTCCCTATGGGACCGTGTGGACAGAGACTATCTCTACCATTTCAGAAACTTTCATGGGAAAGTGCTTAGACAATTCACAAAAGAAGACCTATGTATTAGTAACAAACACATGAAAATTTTCAATGTCATTAGGAATCAAAGGAATGAAAATTAAACCAAGGTGATATTTTATATTCATCTGATTCGGAATGAAGTGGATGCTGCCGACTGAAGAGGGGAGGGCTCCCAGCCATCTGAAAAATAATTTGGCTATAATAACAGGAGCTATAAAAACCCTCAGCTCAGTAGCTCAGTTTCTGGGAGTATGTCCCAAAGAAATAGAATACAGAAACAGATTTAACACGAAAAGTTGTTTATCCTTGAGTTAATTATAAATTCAGAGAGACAGCCCCGCCTGGAATTCCATCCTCCAGGCAGTGCCTAAAGGTCCCTCACTTGATGGACCGATAAACCATCAATAAAAAGTATGTTTTCCAAGAGGGTCAATCGACTTGGGAAATAACTATAACACGAGATTAAATTTTTTAAAAATCATTCAAAACAGAACTAGGATAACATCCACTATAAAAATATGGGGTCTATAAATGCACAAAGAGCTGTCACATGTCAGAAATAGACATGGGGCCGTAATGAGATTCTGAATGGTCACTCTGCGCGTCAGTAATCTCTGAATTGTCGACAACGGTCATTTGCGGTTTCTCCGTGGGACTAGAAAAGTTATTAAAATTTCAGAGGAGACGTAACCTAGGGACGAAGAGCACAGACTTGGAGCCACGCAGGATGGCTCTCCAACCTCAAACCAGGTCACCTCCATCCACATCTGTGAAATGAACATCAGCCCCTGCCTCCCAAGGTCGTGAGAAACTTCAGCGACACAGTGTTCACAGAATCCGAGCACACGACACGCCATCCACGAGAGCCACCATTTTTGTTAACAGGGTCAGTGCTTAGTCACACAGTTGTGGGGCAGGACCAGGGCCAGGGTCTCTTATAATATGCTTCCGGCTTGTAGAAACATCCACCTTAAAAAATGTCCAAAGGGACAAGAAGGAGCTCAACCAAACTGCTCACCGTGGTCACCTCGGGGTCACAAGGTGTTTTGGGGGGTTTTTTCCTTTGCTTAAAGAAGCAAGAAAATGCCTTTCTCTGTTTTCTGAAGTTTCACCAGTGAGCATGCAGCCCTTACAATAATAAAAATGCTTTCAAAACAAAAGGCAAAGACGAGCTGAGTAAAGACGCTTAGTGGCTGGGTGCTGACGGGGCCAGGTTTAACCAGTGCCATAAGAGGCCTACGCGTGAAGGCCTTGGCACGGTGGCCGAGCGGAGGGGGCCATGGGGAATGGGGTTCTCAGGGCGTTCTAAATTTTTTCTATATATTTTATGTATCTTCCAGTCTTTGTACAGGGGTAATGAATGGGTTATGGGTTTGTTCCCCCCCCCCCCAATAAAATCATGGTTAAAAGAAAAGAAAACCAGGCTCCCCGATCTAGGATCGGGGAGGGAAACCGAGTCAAACAGAGACCAGTACTGAGGGGTAGGGCTGAGTGTTAGGAGGAAGGAGGCACAGGGGACCGTGGGTGGCCTAAGGAGGCCCGCCCTGCTGGGCCTGTGGGTGGGGGTTGGACAGAGAAAGCCTTGGTTCCCATTGTCTGCCTTCAAACTCAGGCCCCACACCGTGGCAAACAGCCAGGTGACGGTGGCAGGCTACCTGGATTGGAAATTGGTACCTTTTTATTTTCTGAGCTTTTCAGAAAACGTTTGCATTTTTTCAGTGTCAGAGCATACAAGAAAGGAACTTGCATTTCACAGTTCGTGTCGCTGATAACAGATCTATCACATTTCTGCCACTGATAAATGTTTTTCCCCTGAGAAGCTGCATGCAAGTGGCTGCCCTGCCCTGCCCCCGTGAGTGTACCCCAACACTGGCCTAGCCGTTCCAAGAGCCCCCAAACCCACAGCTCCCCAGCCACACGCCCGGGGGACAAAAAAGAAACCTTTTCCCAGAGTGAGATTCGGCTACTCCCTTCCTCTCTGCCAGGCCAAGCCATGTGGAGTCTGATGCCCTCGCCCAATCCCCAAGCACCCCCCATTCCCCAGGGCCCCAGACAAAGCATGGGAAAGTCCTTTGTCAACCAGAAGTAGGGGACCACTGGGGCCCGGTGTCAGATCTGCTCAGCCTGCATGCTTCTGAGGTGCTGAACTTAGAATTTTGCTTGAGATGAGTGGGCTGAGGGTTGGAGAGTGAGAAGCCTCCAGCGATGCAGAAAGAAGTCATGAAAACGCGAGGAGACAGCACCGTTTTGTGGGACACAAGGAGCTCTGGGGTGGGACAACAGGACCGCAGCCTGGTTATCCAACCATGCTGGCCGGTGGCCACATGCAGGGACGAGATCCCAGGCTTGCAGGGCCACGGTGGGTAGTCGGCAAACCACTCACGCAGAGAAAGGACCGGTAACTAGTTCTGTAACTAACTCTCTCCAGCTCCCTGTTCTTGTTGCCATGGCAACAGGGAAGGCTGTGAGGTTGGGGAATAATGGGATGAAAAGACCCGGGACCCAGAATCGGAAGTCCTGGATGCCATTCCGGACGATGGGCCTGCGCCGGCCACTTGCGATCCGTTTCATTTCAGAGCCCCCACCGTGCCAGAGGCTCCTCATCGTGGGCCCCGGGAGCCCACAGAAACATCGGCGAGCTGTAATCAGTCTCTGGCAGAGCAATCGATTGCACACGGAGCCCAGCAACACAGGCAGAAAGCACAAGGCCTGGGAGCCCGAGCGGTGGTTTTCTAAGGGGGGGAACGTGCAGTCTCTGCAGCAAAGCCCAGCAAATCAACAAAGCACGAAACCATGCCACCAGACGGCACAGCCTCGTCCTGCACCACAGGTTCTAGAACCTTCTGAGGTGCGAGGGAGACCCGGATGCTCGGACGGAAGGTGTGGGCTCTTCTCCCCAGAGAAATCCACAAATGCACACACGTGACATCAGACGGTTAGTGGAGCTCTGAGAGGCAAACCGGGGCCCGAAAGCTGGGACCCCTGCCCCACTCAGGCTCGATGCGCTAGACAACTTCCCTGGCCAGGGGCAGACCCCGAGGAAGCAGGAGCTAGGCTGGAGGCCCGGCAGCTCTCCGCCTGACCATCCCTGCTGGCTGCGGTCATGCTGGCTGTCCCTGGGACATTAAACATTTAAATATGCCATCCCCTTCACAAATCCTACTGTCTGGACTTGCCCTGGAATTTCTCAGTACAACCTGTGGCCACATCGGCTAAACCTGTAGCAGAGCCTGGAGAAGAATGAGCTCTCAGGATGACAGAATGCTAGACTTTTGGCTTTTCTACCCAACCTTTCCAATCAAAGGAGGGAAGTCAGAAGGGAGCTTAGAGGAGAAAAGAAGACGGAGGGACACAGAGATGGCCACACCCAGGAGGGCCTCCTGGGGGAGGAAGACTTGAGCCAGGGCCTGACTGAGGGGCTGAGGGGGAGAGAGGGGGCAGGACCAGCTCCAGCTTCCTTCCGCCCCAACACTCCTTCCCACGCCCCACCCAGACCTCACCCCTGGGTGTGCTGCCCCCGCATCAACCCCGGGCCTCCCTCCCCATGCCTGTCTCATCCCGAGCCTAGGCCAGCCCTGCACGCCCGCACACACGCACGTCAGTCACAACAACCCCACAGGGGCACAGAGGGCGACCAGCCCACACAGACACGCGCAGCCTAGACAAGGGGCTTCTTTGCAGCCTCTCCCCCGTGCCGGCCCATAGGCGGGTGTGGCTTATATGCTATGGACACATTTTCCTTTGCAGCCTGCCGAAAACCTGGCAGAGTGGCCTTGTCACAGAATCAAGGAAACAGCACTTGATGGTCACAGCTTCTGTGCTGGTCCCATCTGCTCAGACAGTTGGATCGCGTTTCTCACAGTCACACCTTCCTTCCCTTCTGCAATATGGGGGAAGGGGTGGGTGTCGGGTCGCCTGTCCCCAGCGCCACGTGCAGGCTCATCTGTGCTGCACTCATTAGCAGAGTTGCAGCGGGGCGGTCTGTGCCGGGCGCCCTTCTCAGAGCTCTGCCTGTTTTGCCTCATTGAATCCTCACAACCCCCCGCTGGGGCGGGTATCACCATGACTCCGGTCCTGCAGAGGTTGGCCACTCAGGTGGGGGATGCCAGAGCTTTCCAGATACCAGAAAGGGGCTCTAGATCCCTGTCTTACCCCCCACCCCCACCGGGGAGGCTGCCCCAGAACCAGTCTGCCTTGGGGTTCTCTGGGACACAGGCCCCAGCTTTCCCACCGCAGGCCCCATCCTGCGGACGGCGGAAGGCGGGACCCACGGGCTCCCCCCTGCCTGGCCCTGCCTGCTGTGTGTCCAGGGGAAGCCCCTAACATCGCTGTGCCCCTCTGCCCTGCGTTTCAAGCCCCAAGCCCCCAGTGTGTGAGCCAGGACCAAAGAGCAGCCCTTGCCTAGTGGACAAGGCCCAGTATAGTGAGGAGGGAGGTGTCCTCTTGGATGAAGAGTCAGGAACCCTGGGTCCCTGTTGGCTCCTTAAGGGTCGCCTCATCTGTCTGAAAAAAGGTGAATGTGATCTGCACTGCCTTCCTTCCCTGGGCGGTGACGAAGTAGGCTACAAAAATGAATGTGAAAGTTCAACAGGCAGGGAGGAGAACGAGCTGAGGGAGACCACAGCCCTCTCCCCTGCAGGGGACACGGACCCTCCCCCTGCTTTGCAAATGAAATAAAGTGGGCCTCAAAGCAACGCAGCTTCTCACTTCAAAAAGCCAGGGACCAATTTTGGCTTTAAATGCTTCTCAGAAGGCACTCAAATCCCCAGGTTACAAGGGTCTCTGTGGCCTGGCAAGACCCCTCCCCCTCCCGATTTACCAGGCAGCTGGAAGGGGGTGCTAATAGCCAAGGACTTCAAATAGGGAAATTCTTCCGATCCTGGTTCTGTTTCATTTTTACCAGGTGGTGTGGGAGTCGCGTCCTTCCGCCTCAGTTTCCTCGTTTTCAGCATGGGGACAGGCACCCCCTAACTGGAGTAGGGAGGGGCCGGGGTGCGGGTTGGCGGGGGGAGGTAGTGCTTTACAAAGTGCAAGGCCACAGGAGCAGCATTAAGATTGCCCAAACCACCCAGGCCACCTCGAGGCCACTCTGCAATTAGCAAAGCACCTGCCTCTGTAATTGTGGGTTTGTGCGATGCACGCCCCTCCTTGGCTTCTAGTTCTTTAGAGAAAGTCCCGTTTACTCTGTGAGGTGCAGGTATCTGCGGGTGGTCGCAGAGCTTCAAGGCTAAAAAATGAGGACTTTCTACGACCCCGATCAATGCCCATGAAGGTAGAATGGGTAAATAAACTGCGGGATCCTCGACCACGGAATACTACACCACAATGAAGAAGGGTAGGCTCGTGCTACACACCACAACATGGACGCATCTCCCGAGCGTACTGTTGAGTGAAAAAAAACAGACCAGGCGCAGAGAAGTACAGCCTATGTGATGCCGTTTAGATAAGGTGTAAGAACAGGCAGAGGCAACCTATGGTGACAGAAGTCAGGAGAACACTACAGCTACACATGCAGGGTGTGCGCGCTTTTCTGTGTGTGCCCTGTATTTAAATAAAATGTTTCTGTAATTAAGCCTCTGCGTCCCAGTCCCAGCTCTACCAGTTGTACGTTGTGTGATCTCAGGCTAATTACTCTCTTAGCCTCCGCCCTCTCCTCTGCAAACCAGGGAAACAGAGGCATCTGTCCCTAATGGTCCCAAATGTCAACTATTTAAATTCCACCTTTAAGACATTTATCTTATCCACGTACCAAGTATTAATATTTTTCCTTTAAAGCAACTCTGCAGTTTTAGCCAAATAATCTAAAAACAAAACTTTATTACACTCTCATAAATCATGCGTTTGGTGTGCTAATTACCTATTTTCTAGAGAGGGAATTCAGGACAGGCCTCCCCAAGATGTGCCATTTTGGTGTGCAAATTGTTCTGACCTGAAGGCAATCAAGACCCTGTGATCTCGTGGAGGGAAAATGGAGACAACTGTACTTGAACAACAATAAAAAAACATTTAAAAAGGCCCTGTGATCTGGAGAGAAACTTTTAACTTTTACCTTTTCCTTAAAGAACTTAAATGGGGGGTTTTGCCCATAATAAGAGTTATCACCAGAAATAGTTTCGTATGACCAATCTATAGGGCGGAGTAAACTTCTAATCCCTGAGCACCTGCTCTTCTTATTCTGAAAATGATCTTCCTCCCCTCTAAAGTTCAAGGCGCCTTCCCTCATGCTTAGTTCAGAACACCATAAGTATCTCATTTTAGCTCTCTGACCCTGAACCTCTCTCATATGGGGGGGTCTCTGACCCTCTCATACATGTGGAATGCCCGTACATATATATGTAATTAAATTAGGTCATTTTGTCGTTAATCTGTCTCATGTCTGTTTAACTATTAGATCAGCCAAAAGAACTTAGAAGGGCAGAGGAATTTTCTTCCTCCCCTGCACTAGTTTGTTAAATGAACACACATTAAAACACACAACTACGAAGACAAAGAAGTTCATCTTCTCAAATCATTCAGTGATAGCAGCATATTCGCGCTGGGGGAAAGAAAAACCCATCGGCGGGATAATGCGTTACTCAGACTCTCTAGCCCTGTGAAAACCTTAGTGAATGTCACCTTTATCACCATCATCGTCACAAATCTCACTGTGGCCGTCACTGCTGACATCGTCATCGTCATCATCACTGACATCATCCCACCATCTCCATCACCATTACTGATGTCATCGCCGCCATCACCGTCATCCCCTTCGCCCCTGCCGTTATCTCCATGTGCTGAGCCAAGAGATACTTGTTTCTAGACCATCTCATAGGGTCAGCCAACCTGGCCCTGCCCTCAGCGGGGCTCCCAGAGCTAAGGGCGCAGAAGCCATTCTGAAGCTTCAGGGCCTCCTGGGATGCACCCCCAGGTGAGGCCTCCTGGTGCCTGTGCCGTGGCGGGAAGGCTCTGGGCTGCGCGTCCCCGCACGTCGCACCAGACGAGAGCTGGTTTTCTTCCAGATGCCTGTTGACCTGCTGCTTCCCTCAGGCCAAGGCGGACCGCAAGGCGCATCTCCGCACCTCTCAGAGTTTCAGCCTCCTCGCCTCTAAAACAGAGCCGGTGACCCGGCTCTTTAGAACCTCCCACCAAGGGGCCCGGGTCACCAAACAGGCATCGAGGGCTCCAGATCATCAGAAAAACAGGCATCCTATAGGAGAGCCCGGGACTCTCAGTAAATCATCAAAAATGTGCCTTAATTTCTCCAATTTGCCCTCCCAGGTGTGCCTGGGCCCTTCCCTCATTGATTGTCACAGGGTACCTGGAGTGACAACTCCCAGAATAAGAAAAGCTTTGACCCTGAAAGTGATCTCAAACCTATTCAGGTCTTTTTAAGTAAATTCAGCCAATCAGCATTCAGATTTACTAGAACTAAGTTAGAGTGATTTAAAAAATTCTATTTAAAGAAAATAAAGATATGAAAAAAAGATGTTTGTGCAAAAGCACTTACCACAGAGTTATGTTTAACAGACAAAAGAGAGAGAGAGGGAGAGAGAGCTGATAATGCAAATAAACAGTAAGAATCAGTTAAACAAACATCAGGGCTTTTATATATTAGCTATTCTACGGCCATTTTAAAAACACATGTTACATATGTCCATGGCATGGGGAGACACTCAAGATATATTTTAAGAGAAAAAGCAGGATACACACATACACAGAGGCTGGAGCCAAAGTAAGTTTGCAGTTATAACTATACAAAACATAGTTTATTCCTGTATTATTATTTATTAATTATTGTATTTTCCATGTGAACAACTATAAACCTAATCTTGCCCCATCTTGTATATCTTTATATACTTAAGTAAAATACATCTACATTTATTTTATGTATAAAGATATATATCACATATATGATACTAATCTTGAGACAAAGCGTAATTATAATTATGAACAGAAAAAAGAGTGAAAATATATTCCCTGACATGTTCTCAGTGGTCATGTTGAACAGTAAGACTGTGGGTGGTTTTATTTTTTTGTTCTACTCTACTCTATTTGCTGATTTTTCTCAATAAATATACATTCTTTTTATTGTTAAGGAAAACCATATTATAAAAATGTTATATGTCACATATAATTATTCAAATAAATACATGGCACTATTTAAAAATAGTTAAAATAAAATAAAATAAATAGTTAAAATAAAATAAAATAAATAAAGTAAAAATAAAAATAGTTTTTTAACTATTTAAAAAAAAGATTTCCTTAAGTTCCCTTTTCATTATGTTTTATCATAAAAGCACAATACACATCCTTAGATTAAAAACTACATACAGAAGTGCATAAAATAAAAACAAAAGCCCAACCCAATCTCACTCTACCGTCTCTGCTGAATTCCATCCCCCACAATTAATCTGTTATCGTTTTGGAGAATATTCTGCAGAACCATTTTCTGTGAATATAGAAACACTTTGTCTGACTTTTCAATACACTCAGGTTTTTATTTAATGGAAATAAAATTGCTGCTTACAAATTGTTCTCAAACTTTGTTTTGCCACTGAGCAGAATGGCCACCTCTCCACGTCAGTACACTGTGACACTGTCCTCTTTCCCGAAGGCTGTATTGTGCCCCAGAGTGGAGTTAGGGTGGACATTCTTTGCCTTTTTCCCCGTCTCCCCATCTCTTCAGTGTCCCCCGGTGGCCTGAACACCCTTATGTGTATTGCTTGGCACCTGGGGAGCATTGGAGAGTTCTCTAAAAGTAACAGTGCATGAGCTTTAAAAAAAAAAAAATGGCTTTTTGTCCTTCAAAAAAAAAAAGGCTATACAATTTTTCAGCTTCTGGAAATGGTTTTTTAAAAATAAGATCTCAAGTCTCAACTCTCAGATTGAAGAATCTCGGGACCATCTGATAGAGCCCCTTTATTTCATCAACTGAGGCCTGGAGGAGACACTTAACCCTAGGCACAAAGTTGATAAGGGGCTGAGTCAGGACTGACACTCAGGTTCCCCAGCTTCTAGAACCTTTTCACCTCTAGTAACACAGTTATTGCAATAATAGAACCCAGAAGCCTTTGCTCTCAGCCAGCAACATCAATCTCACTGCCAAGCTGGCAAACTCCTACTCACCCTTTGGGTCTCAGCCTGCATGTCGCCCCCTCCAGGAAGCCTTCCGTGACTTTCTCAGAAGATGGATTAGACAACACTCCTCCTGAAGTCTCCCTTAGGCTCAGCCCCTCTCACGCAATGTCCCAGCTGTGGCCTCAAGCTGCTTTTTGGGTGGTCTCCCAGTGGACTGAAAGCTTAGGGTGAGGGGCGGAATGGGGAGGCAGTGCTGGTCTGCCTGTTTCATGCGCCCTTGCTGAAAGCCTCCCTGTCGTTCATTCATTCACTTGTTCTAGAAATAGCTTTGTGGCAGGCGCTGGGGGCTGGAAGAGAAGGCTTGGGCTGACTAACAAAAGAAACAAGAAAGGGGAGAGTTTCCAACAGCACCAGGGACTTTTGAAACGCTGAGCCTCCAGGTAGGCTCTGTTCTGCCCCTTTTACAGAAGGGACCCGAGGCTCCAAGAGCGTTGGCTGCAGGCCGAGTACACAGAGCTGGGTCCATGGGCCTCCTAGGCACCCCCGAAGCAGAGGAAGCACCAGCCTGAGAAGAGAGAGAGGGGCTGTGCTGCAAAAGGGTGGTCCACAGGCCAGCAGACCTGGGGGTCCGATTCAACCCTCACTGTCGATTGGCTTTGTGCCTTGGGGAATTCACCTAACCGGCCTGATCCTCAGTTACTTCATCTGAAAAATGGGTTTGGTTAACACTTGTCCTACTCTACCTTGTAGGCGGCCTTATTTTCTCAACCAAAACTTAGGCTCCATGGTCGAACAAGTCCAATCTTACTTACAGAAGCAACAGAAGAGAAACCGTGAAGGCTGAGTCCTCAAGAAATGTGATTCACACAGATAGTGGGGCCACGGGCTGCGGGATGCGCGTTTCCCGAAACACCCAGCATGGGGAGGCCTGCAGCAGGCCCTGGGGTGGGGGCAGGAGCGAGAAGCACAGGCCGGTTCATGCACGGGCAGCTGCTGAGCCTCCGTGCACAAACCCTGCGGGCGGGAGGTTGGGGTGGACGAAGCCAGAGCTGACCAGCCCCCTTCCTCACACTCAGGGGAGTTCACTACGGTTTACAAGCCGTTCATGACATTATAATGAAATCTTCCAGAAGCCCTGCAGTGCAGGTATCTCTCCACACCCGCAACTTACAAGGAAGGTAATCAGGCTCAGAAAGGGGAAATGACTTGGGCAAGGTCACCCGCGTAGTCAGTGGTGGTTATAGCTACGATGCCTGGAGCCCTTGCTATCAGCCAGGGTTGTGTTTCAACTGGTTTGCACCAGTTACTCTGTCTGCTTTGTCTTCTAACCATCTCCGTTTACCGACGAGGAGTTTAGGTATCTCGCATGAGTCATTTACTCAAGATTTCACCAGAAGGATGTGAAGCCAGTGTTGTCTGATAGCACTGTCTGGGCTCCTGGGAGAGGCCGGGAACATATGGGGAGGATGGGCCCTCGAGGAAGGTCCCACTTCCACTTGGGATTCAAAAAGTGCACCCACGGAGCCACCATACAGAGCAGCACACCCCTGTCCTGTGCCTCCTCCAGTGCTCTGTCCTCTGTGCCTCCCCAAAACCTTGGCACTTGACACCATCTCATTCAAGAGAAAGAATCAAACTCTCCAGGTCCCAGAACAGAGAAATCCCCCCGCCCACCTCCCATGCTGCCGAGGTGTGGCCGGGGTTGGGCGGGGCAGTCCTAGAACAAAAGAGCCGGACTCAGGGTCATCCAAATCCACAGTTTACAGATAAGTCAGCTGAGGTCATGAGAGGCCACACGGTAATTCTGGGCAGAGGTGGGACTCAAACGCAGGTGCCCACCTGGGCCAGCGCCCCTCCACCACACCTGCTCGCCCCCTGCTGCCCGTCCAGATCCACAGCCCCTCCCCAGCCCCACCACTGATGCGACTATGTCCCTCCTTGCCCTCCCCATCCGCCACTGCAGGAGGGGGTACACTTCCTGAGCTGGGGTGGGGTTAGGGGCTGTTGCAAAACCTGCTCCCCTCAGTGGGCCCCCCTGTCCAGACTGCCAAGTACCGGTTTCCAAGGGTTCAGGTCACTGAGTCATTCAACAAGCAAACATTTGCCAGGTTCTTCCCACCCACCTCAGAGCAAAGGCACCTCCTCTGGCCACTAGACCATCCCCCCGGTCTTTGGGAACCGTCCCATACATTCATTCATTCATTCATTCAACAAACACGGAGGTCCTACTATGTGCTCGTCACATTTCAGGGCCTCCTTCCCCTCCTCTCGCCACCCAACCCTCCCTCCCAGCCCTCAGCTCCTCCCCTTTCCCCGCTCAACCCTGTGGCCCCTCTGCCCTGGCAAAGAGGGCAGAGCTGGGGGCACTGGGGAGTCAGGGAGCCCAGAGGGGCTGCAGCAGCCCCGGGCTGTCCCACCGACAGACGAACACACACTCCGCGGTTACCTGGTGTGGCCAGGGCAGCAGGCAGGTGCCTCTCCAGTGGAGGCCCAGGAGGTACTGACGCCTGGCCCTGGGGGCTGCCAACCCCCGCCCCCACCCCCACCTTCGGCCCCCACCGCGGCCAGGCAGCATGGAAAACCCAGCCCAGGCTCGGCTGACTTCCTCTTGTGTCATGGAAAGAGAAGGTGATGAGGACAGGAAACTCCCGCCAGGGATCTAGGGTCTGAGCAGGGAGACAGTGGGCCTGGAGGTCTGGGGTGGGGGGGAGTGGGGTAACTGATGGGGGGTGGCCTGCAGGGAGGGAGGGGCGGGAGGAGGCAAAGCGGGGAGTCTAGGTGGCGGCGGCTGGGACGGGGTGGTGGGGAGGGCTTTGGGAGCTCCGGGGCCCGCTCCACTAGGATGGGGCGGTGCCAGTCCCAGAGGCCTGGAAGGTGGCAGCCCCAGACCTCGAGCTGCTTTCTATTTTCCAAGAGCAAATAAAAAAGATTAGAAACCAAAACCTTGCCTGTGGTGAAGACTCAGATCAAATAAAAAGCAAAGTTTTCATTTGCGTTCTTTGCTTCTGGTAAGGGGAGGGCATTGGCAAGTGTTGTGAAGTGGAAGAGGTGCGGATTCAAATATTATTTTTGACCTCCAGGGGCCATGTGTGGTCCTTTCTGAGCCTCAGTTTCCTCATCTCTGAAATGGAAAACCCCACCCACTTCCCATGACGGTGGGGAAGATAAAAAGAGGCCACGCCCCTGGCTCACAGAGGTGCTGATAGGAGCCTTTCTCCCTCTCAAACTGCAATTATGTAAACTGATATGGTAAAAACCTGCCGTGAAGGGCCACTTCCTACGCACAGCTAGTGTGCCCAATAAAAGCTTTCTAAACACCAAATCTTTAGGAGAAAAATTATACAGAGGGGCCCTAGGAGCGTAAGCTTGGCGGGGACCATTCATCCCTGTATCCCTGGAGCTTGGCAAGGGACAAAGATTTGTTGAATGAACAAATGAATGAAAATTCTGGGATTTCCAGTCACAGGGCAGGGAGGAGGGCCGTGAGGGCAGGCAGTAGGGCTGGGAAGGGTTGGTTACAGGTTTAGGCAGTGTCACCTGAGGAGGGGATGAGGTAGCTCCGAATCCTGTATGAGGTGGTGGGTGTGGCCCCCAATCACTCCTATTATGGGGATCCTCACTCCTTGATCCCAGGCCTCAATTCTTCCCTCTGATAAACTGATGCAAGTGCCTGACATCCCTCCGGCTTCGGGTAGTGGGTACTGAAGAGTGTTCAATGCCAGGGAGCTAAGTAGCTGCTCTTGGGCAGCTGCTGAGACAACCTGACCGGCCCAGGGAAGGACAGCATCCCCAGCCCAGCCCTGGAGGCCCTGCAGGTGGGGAGGAGGGCGGGGCGGCCGGGAGCCTGGCTCAGACCCTTAACCTCCGACCCCTCACACTCAGCTCTCGTGTCTCCGTGCCTGCCTGGAATGGCCCAGATTATGAGAAGCCCCAAGGAGCCTGAGTCTGGGCCTCTGTCCGCCACATCCACGTGCGCACTCTCCTGGAGGTTGCAGCCCTTCCCCTGTCCCAGGCCTCTGCCACCCAGCCCCTTCCTCAACAGGCTAGAGGTTGATTCCAGCCCCTCTGGGAGCAATATCGACACAGATCTCACACCCACGTAGAGATCACACGCACACCGAGATGGCGATCGCCCCCCCCCACCCCCGCACACACGTGCAGAGATGCACACACTGCCACAAGCCGAGCACCTGTGGACAAACTCTCTCCCAGGCTTGCTGGTTAAATACTGCCTGTGGGGGTTGCCTCGAACTCCCACCTCGCCCCGTAAGGGGAGATGGAGGGTGTCGGAGGGTACCGTTGGCGCTTTCATCACTGAGCCTGCAGCAAGAGCTGGCGTAGTGCCCTCTACTTCCCCCACTCTCAGCATCCCAGCACAGCTGAGCTCCATCTCGGTGGGACCCCTCAGGCCTGCTCCCAGTGGGGCCAGGCGCCTCCCCCGCAGAAGCTCTGCCCCAGTGTGGTGTGATCGGGGCACTGCCCCAGGCCTGGGCAGCTCAGACAGGAAGTTGGCAGGAGCCATTCAAACTGGGGCAGGTGGTTTTACCGGAGGAAGTTGACAGTTCAACTTCAAACATGGGTGACGCAGGCCCTACGCTGCCTGCTCCCCAGTCCCACCCCTGCCCACGCCTGCGCGCCCCGCCCCCTCCTCCCTGAGAGGGAGACACGGGGGGCAGGCAGCCTCACCCACGGGTGCTGAGCTTGCTGAGGCTGAGGCAGGAGGAGGCCGTGCCCATGGAGTCTCAGCAACCGCTGCTGGCTGCCCTGTACCTGCTGGGAGTGCTGGGTGAGTACCCTCCTGGGGCATCTGCCAAGGTGCCTAGGTTTGAGGTGCAGGGGAGGAGATGCCGGTTCTTCCCTTGGTCTGATTCTAAGGCCCGCCTGTCACCTCTCTGAAGCATCGCACAGGATCAGGGCCACCAAGATCCTTGGCTGAGCCTCCAGCTCCTACTTCGCTCCTGGCCCTGCCTGTCCAGCCCCAGCGCCCCAACTCGGCTTCTCTCCTGCTCGGTTGGGGCCCTACTGTGCCCTCTCAGGTGGGATCCATGCTGCATCAGGCCCTCAGCTGAGCAATCAAGCCGCCAGCCCCCATCTAGGGCAGCCTTCCCTCTGCAGCAACTCCGCCCCACAAGCATCCAGCTTTTGCTTGGGTGCCTCCAGGGACAGGAAAATTGTGGTCTCCTGAGTGGTTCTGATGATGCTCGGGACGGAGCGGCTCAGGCAGGGTGGGGACCGCCTCTGAGAACGCAGCTGAGCAGATGTCAAAGATGCACGCCTTAGGTCCCAGTCCCTCTGGTCTGTCCCCAGTGGGGCCCCAGCCAGGCCTATTAGCCAGGCTGGGAGCTCACTGTGGGCCTCCTCCAGGCCAGGAGGAGGGGTTTCAGAGACCATCACTGTCCCTGTGGGCCACTAATAAATCAACCTCGGACCTTCTGTTGTCTTGGGGGAGATGGTGGAAGCTGGGGGTCCTCCATCCCCAAGGACTTGGGACACCAGCTCAGGACCAGGGCACTGCTTCCGAGGCCGTCTCTGACTCTGGTCAGTGGGTAGGACCCTGTGGCAGCGGGGCGGAACGGTCGTTTGTGCTGCGGCCTGAGCCCTGGGTTCCAAGCCTGGCCACGTGAACCTAGGATAGGTCCCTGAGCCTTTCCAGGCCTCCATCTCCCCATTTGTAAAAGGCCGGGGGAGAACTAGGGGAGATCTGACCACTTCTCAAGGCTTTGGAAGATGTAGCAGGGGAGAGAGGTGCGTGATCCCAGGATGGGAGTGGGTGGCAACAGGAAGGCCCTTGCAGCTTCCCGGGTCAGAAGGAAAGGCCTCAGGAGACATTGGCTGCCGAGCAGGGATCCACAGTCCCTCCTAAGGAAGCTGGCGTGCAGGTGTGACTGGGTGTGCGTACATGTAAATCGGCATGTGCGTTTGTGTGCATGTGTGAAAAATGTACATGTGTGTGTAGTTCCACGGGCCAGACATGCCTCCCAATGTCATCTTACCACCCCCCGAGCATGTGATGATGGCACATGTGCACACATGTTCACGTGGCTTTTCTTACACGGAACTGCAAGAGATTCAGAATGCCTTCTGTCTCCAGGGCAGAGGCCTAGAGATGGGCCCCTGGCTGCCTCCAGGGACCTTGCAGAGGAACTGCTGTGGCCTCCTTGGCCCCGCGGAGTCCTAGGACCAGGCCCCTCAGTCCCTACCTACCTTTCATCCGTGGCTGGGTATGGGGTGGGGGTCCTACTTCATGGGCCTCCCACCTGAATCCCATCGTGGGGCCGGGCTCCTGGCAGAACCACACCGGTCCATGGCCCAAAGGAGCCCAGAGTCTGCAAGGCTTGGCAGCCGAGCCTTCAGCCCATGTACGGCAGGAACCGTCGGGGACCCCAGAAGCATGTGGTTCCCGGTGTGCGTGTGTGTGCGCACGCTGATAGATAATAAACATTCCCGTTGCTCAGTGGGTCACAGCTTAGAAAACACCTTCACAGCCATTTTCTTCTGGAAGTTCCACAGCAGCCTATGAAGTAGGCGGGCCCAGTGTCCCCATTTCACAGTGGAGGAAACTGAGGCCCGGAGAAGCCGAGTGGCAAGCCCAGGGCGTAGCAACTAGTGAGCAGCGGAGCTGAGCCCAGCCCAGCGCTCCTGCTCCCATGGAGACCCCTCTGGACCCTTAGCTAAGAGCAGAGGCCACCACAGCCACTCCCGTGAGGAGGACAATGGCACGACTGCCTCCAGCAGACTTGCAGCCCCCAAGATCCAAGGGTGCCAGAGTCCAGGGCTGGAGCTGGGGGCAGACAGCACAGGCGCCTTTGAGCCCTTCCAAGAAAAGATGCCACCCCAGCCTGCGGATGCTGCAGCCTCCTGGCTGGTCTCCTGGGCCATGCCCATGGCGTAGGGAACTTGGGGGGGTGAAGACACCTGTGGCACGAGTGGGATGACAGTGACCGTGGCTTCCCATGGCGGCTCCCCACGGCGGCTCCCTTCAGTTCCATAGACTCTGCAGTTAGAATTCCTGTCGGCCCCTGGCCAGCTGGGTGACCTTGGACCCGTCCGTAAGCTTCAGTTTTCCCCGCTGTAAATGGGAGTATAGTAGTGCCTGCCTCACGCAGGTTTATAAGGATTAAATGATTCAATGCATGCAAAGTCTTAGTCAGAATGTCGGCATATAGTAGAGTAAGTGCTCAGGAAGCATAATTAGTAATAATAATTATTATTATTAAATTATGATTACTGCTATCAGTCAGCAAGAAACAAGGTGAGGTAGGACGTGGTGGGCAGGGCTCTTGCCAGACGCCAGCCCACCCACCAACCTTTCTGGCCTCCAACACCCTTGCACAGGGCATGCGTTCCTTCATTCACCTACAAATGTTTATGGGGCACCTACTGTGTGTCCAGCTCTGTGAAAAGCAATGGGGATACAGCAGTGAGCAAGACAGGAGTCCCTCCCCTCATGGACCTGGTACCACGCACCAGGCTGACAGGGGAGACCCGTTACAGAATGCAAGTAAACGAGCACTCCAAATATTTACAAATATTATGATCAGTGCAGCCAAGGAAACAGCGACAGTTGAGATAAGTGACTGACTTCGCTGTGGGGCAGCCCCAGTCCACAGGGCTGGGAATCCGCTGTAGAGGACAGGGGTGGGGACTCCAGCTTTGAGCAGACCGCCCGGCCTGTGTCCCGGGCTGCAGAGCGGAGGTCCTGCTGGTTCTGGGCACAAAGGATCAGGCCCCAGCGCTCCCATGAGGAATGGAGGGACCAGGGGCCGCCGCTGGGCCTCTGGTCACTCTGCCCAGCTCCAACTGTCCAGAGGGGTTTTCTCCAGAGCAACCAGAGAGGGACTCGAACTCCACCTGACAAAACTGATTGAAGCCGTACTGCACGTGCATGCATGTAGGTGCATGGGTGAGCATGGGTGGGTGCAGCGTGCATTTGTGCTGAGTGTCGTGTGTGCGTGAGTGTCATGTGTGCATTTGTGAAGGCCTGTGGGGCTTGGAGCAGCACAGACCTGGGTCTGATTTCTCCTTGGCCCCTCACAAATGACAAGAACACCTCTCGAAGTCTCAGCCTTCTCTTCCAGACAGTGGGGGTCACTATTGTGCCTACCTCAAAGGCTAACCAGGCATTTAAATCTAATTCATTCATTCATTCATTCATTCAGACAGCAAGTATGTATTGAGCCCCCACTATGGGCCAGGAACCATTCTAAGTGCTGGGGACACTGCAGTCAATGAGGAAAACTCTGCCCTGGCAGATCGGAGGTGGTAGTCGGGGTGCGATGGGGAGACAGGCAAGAGCTGAAGTAGGCCGATGATCGCAGGGGCGCTCGGAGCCCTGAGTGGTGTGGGCCAAGGGGGCTGGGGGCACTGGGGGGCCGCGCTGTGCCTGGGAGGGTGCAGTGGGCCTTGCGAGAAGATAATGTTTGAGAAAATTCTGGT
Organism: Mormoops blainvillei; assembly: GCA_004026545.1. Classification (NCBI taxonomy): domain Eukaryota; kingdom Metazoa; phylum Chordata; class Mammalia; order Chiroptera; family Mormoopidae; genus Mormoops; species Mormoops blainvillei. The sequence goes on along the minus strand of PVJD01004343.1, from coordinate 38,936 downwards.
AGGGAGGGCATGAGCACGCCGTGCCAGCCCAGGGAGGCTCCTGGCAGGGGGCACAGCACACAAGCTGCAGGGCCTCCACGAGGACGGAGGCTTCCTCTCCGTTGAACCGAAAGGAGGAGAAAATGTGTTGAGTGCCCTTGAGAGAAACAGTGACTCACCTGTCCAGGTGCACAAGCCATTACCGTGAACCCCAGACCAGTTGCTCTGGGAATTCAGGGTTTTTAGACAGTAGCAGGTGCCTCGAGCACGGGCTGTGTGCTCAGAACATGCCCGCCAACCAGGTCTCAGGCAACACCTCCTGAGGAGACCAGGGCAACAGGTTTTCACACACTCAGAGGGACCCCAAAGGCTGCAGACACTCCCCAGCCAAATGCATCAGAAAGACTTCAGGTTTGGATTTTGAATTGCAGATGAGGGATGGTGGCCACTTCCTCTATAACTACTGCTATTATCACCCCCATCATCATCAACATCATCATGGTTACTTTCCCTCACAGGCTGGACGTCCAGGGCTCTCACGGGCACCCCCATACCCCCTTGCCCCTGGGGGCATAGCTGGGGGAGATGTGGCAGGAACAGGATAGGAAAGTGGTGGCCGTTGACAGAGGCGACAAAGGTCCACAGCCTCCCACAGAGGCTTCCGGCGTGAGCCCTCCCTCTTCTCGGACTCAGCTGCTCCTGTTGGTACCACGGGGTGAGCAGGCTCTGGGGTCTCCCCACGGTAGACTCCGGTGGAGCTCTGTCTAGTGCAGTGATTGCTTTTCTGCCCTGACTTTACCACCAGCGAGCTGTGTGACCTTGGGCAAGTCACTCAGCCTCTCTGGACCTCAGTCTCCTGACCTTAAAATAGGGCTGAGCCTGGTCCCTTCTACACAGGGCTGTGGGTGGAAAGAATGAGCCCCCACGTGTGGCAGAGTTTTGGGATATGCGGAGCTCCGAACCAAAAGGAGGTCTTACCACAGTGGAGAGACGTGGCATGAAGCTCACGCAAATTCCACTGGACAGAGTAGGCTGCCAGGGAGAGGGGGCAAGAAGCTACATTGTGCAGGCCCAGGATGGGCTCACGACCTGCTCGTTGGCACAGGTCCTGGGCGAGTGCGATGAGAGGCCGAATCTGCCGTTCCTTCCGCAGGATCCAGTCCTCTGGCTCTCCCGGCGTGAGCCCAGTGTGATTCTCTCCGTGTTCTGCACATAAAAAAGCTCCAAGCCCTAAACCAATCACTTCCTCTGGGGCTCGACCAGAGAGACAGAATTTTGGCCTGTGCGACCTTTGTTCCCCTGAAGGCCCGATACTGATGCGGGTTAGACACGGCTCGCTGACTAGGGCCGTCCAGGGAAGAGTGGTTTCTGGCCCTCCAAGGGGCCTCTCATCAGAGGGCAACAGGAAAGAGAAGGCACAATGCCCCCAAAGGCCATCAGGCATGGGGGGTTTGCTGTACATTGATGAGAAGTTCACGGGCTACTAGGGGGAATCATTGTCTGTGGAAAAATGGACCAGCTGACTCGAACCCACACTAAATCAGGCGGCCGGTTTCCTCATCTGGGGAACGGTGATGGCAGCCCCCTCAGATGAGGCCATCAGGGTCTTCCGGGATAAATGCTCGTCCGTCCTGGGGTCTGTACCGGGAAGGGGTTCAGTCAGTGTTCGCTACCATCCCTGTCGTCAGTGGCAATGTCCCAGCGCCTGCCGGGATCTCAGGAGGTGTCCTAGCGGGTAGGGACCGGGAGTGCAGGTGTCTGGGGGTCCCGGCAGGGCCTACCCGTGAGTCAGAGACAGGGCAGCCTGGCATTTATATATCCTGGCTCTACTGAGCACCGTAAAGTGGGTCCCATCACACCGGTCCTCCAACGTTCATCGGCAGTTCCAAACCCAAACAACATTTCTGGATCTCTGGCAAACGCGTTCAGTGCAAATCCTGACCTGAACGAACAGGAGCACATATTTATAATCCTGGCACATCCACCTTCGCATGAAAATTCACACGTTTTAGTGCGGAGACCATCCTGTGTTTGAAACCAGGGCTCTCCAGACGCAGGGCGACAGGAAGCTACCTCAGGGACCGTGGCCAACCAGAAGGACAGGCCACTCTGCCTGGGGACTGGCGGTGACACGGTCCAGTATGGCCAGGATGACCTCTTTTTCAAAAACATCTGGACCTTGGGATTTTTTTAGTAAGACAAAACAAAAAGAAGCCTTTTAAGAAATGGACCGCCCAATTTTTAACGTGGTGCAAAGCCAGTAAAACCCATCCACAGCCTAATGTGGCCTTCAGGGTTGCTGAAGCAAGAATCACGTGGAAGGCTGGGGGTCCAGAGGAGAAGGGAGGTAGGAGATGAGGATACGTGTATATGAGACCTACATATTACATACCTCAGAGCTGCTTTCAGGAATTAATTCACCTGCTCCTCACCGAGACCTGGCGGAGCAGAGGCAGGGTCAGCCTGATTAAATCTTTGCAAATGCAGAAATGAGAAGGGGGTGCGGGGGAGTCAGGAGGCCTTCTAACTCTGGTTTCTGGCCCCGAGCTTTGCTTGGACGTGATCTGTCTCAGCTCTAAATTTCTGGGCTTCCAGGGGAGGTTGGCCGGAGAAGGAAGGGGCCATGGGAGAACCCTTGTTCCCAGCTCCAGCTGCTGGGGAGTCGCCATGGGTGGCGGTTTAGGAAATAGCACTGCGCTCCCGTGCCTCACGTGCCCCGTGGTCTCAAGGGTCTCCAGGCTTCTGTCTGCAGATCCTGCCACAGCAGAGCCTCGGACCGCAGGCTGCAGGCATGGACCGGGTGGGTAAGTTGTGGCAGGAAGGGCGTCAGGGAGCCCTCAGGGGAAGGAGGATGTTGGTCTGACCCCCGTGCGATGCAGCTAAAAAAAGCTGTGGACAATGAAAACCTGAATGTCTTCCTGGACAGAATGAAAAAAAATAAAGCCTCCGGGATGCTCCAAGTCAGGCGCCCATCCCACCGTCCACCTCTGAACCAAGAGGAAGGTGAGAGCTCATGGAATTTAATGTCCCTGTTTTATAGATGAGGAAATGGAGCCAAGAGAGGCTGAGTGGCTTGCCAAGAGCACACAGCAAGTTCACGGGAAAGTCTGCTCGCAGACTGAACAGAATCACCAGTTCACTCCCTTTCATCAGGTTTGCACACCAGGAACGGGCAGGAACCGGTGAAACGCAGGGCCGGCTGCCACAGCCTCCCCTCTCGAGGAAGGGGAGGCAGCTTGGCCCAGACGTCAAAAAGCACAAATTCTGCTCCAGGCGGCCTGCCCGAGAGTCCCGGCCCCAGCGCTCACCGGCTGTTGGGCTAGTCCCCCTCTCTCAATTTCCTCATCTATGAAATGGGCGTCAGAGTAACAGTGCCTACTTTGTGGAGCTGGGTTAAGGTTGGAGAGAGTTCACGTAGAGAAATGCCTGGGAAAGGGGGCAAACTGTAAGTGGCAACGTGGTACCAGAGGGACAGACAGGAAATGCCACTCAGCTGAGGACAGCCAGGCACCCAGAGGGAGCTGAAGCCCTCGGAGGCCTCGACACCTTGTCTCAACAGAGCATTTTCTGTTTCGGAATCTTCCTTGGCTGCGTAGCTCCTTTAGTCTTTCCCAGCAGGGCCTGACCTGCTCTGTGTCAGATCTGCCACCACAGTCATGCCCAGGGCCTTCAGCGCCCAGGGGCTCACGCGCCTCAGGGCCAGGGTCCGGGTCACAGTCGTCGGTGCATCCCCAAACTTGGCACCTGGGAGGCACAGTGAGGGCCTGGGCAGGGAGTAGAGAGCATGGGTGTAGGAGGTGAGCTTATGGCTCAAACTCAGCCCCTGCCCGTTGCTGGCAGTGTCACCCTGGATGGAGCACTTACCCTCCCCCAACATGTCTTCCGTGAGCACACTCAGCTCACAGTGCAAGGCCGTTAACACAGTGGAACATTAACAATGACTTCCGTAAGGAACAACCCTGGGTGCCAAGTATACAGTAAGTGCTCAATAATGGTGGCTGCTATTAATAATGAATGTTGCCCAAGGTGACTTTGGGAACGCAAAGAGTCCCAGGTGAGAAAGGCAAGTGTAAGCCCTAGGACCTGGCTCTCCCGGGGTCCTGGGCAGGGACCCCCTCCGCAGGGAAAGCTCCCTCAGCCCCCACACACGCCCCAGGCCCCACTGGCGCCACGGCCAGGAGCTCCATTTCTGAGCACTGAACACGGGCCAGGAAGGCACTGGGCTGAGTCCTTTACACTGACCGTTTCCTCTCATCGTTCTAAAGCTCGCCCCTTCCTCGTTCCCAGGCTGCAGACGAGGAAACGGAGACTCGGAGGGGCTGAGGGACTCGCTCCCCAGGGCCCGCAGCCGGGGAGCGGCAGGGCTGTGCCCTCCCCCAGGGCAATGGGTCAGTGCCTGAAAACCTGCACAGCACCAAAGGGCGGATTCCTATGTCCCCTTTCCCCATCAGTGCCTCTCCAGGCTGTCTCAGCCCTCATGGCTTAGCCAAAGAAATGACTCCCTAAGGGTGGACAGCCCCATTCACGATGGGGAGCTGGAACCAGAGGGAGGTGGGAGTGAGAGGTCAGGGGAGAGAGTGAGGGTAAGGCCAAGGACCTCCTGCCTCCTCTTTGGCCTCCTTAGCGCAGGCATCTCCATCATGTTCTCCTGCCCACTGCAATAGATTGGATGATTGACAGCTGGCCAACACCCCCTCCCTACCTCTGGACCCGACCCCCCTGATGCACGAGAAATACCTTCCCCTGCTGAGGCTCAGGACTCCCAGGCAAGCATGAACAGTTCTCGCTGGGGTGGACCCGCATCACGGGGCCAGGATGACTTCATTACAAGGAATCTTGGTTAGGGGAAGAGGGTGAGCTGCAAGTCTCCCCTTAAAACTCTACCACAGGTTCAGAATGCTCCGGCAAGAACAGGCTCTAAACCGCTCTTCCCTGGACGGCACTAGTCAGCGAGCCGTGTCTAACCCGCATCAGTATCGGGCCTTCAGGGGAACAAAGGTCGCACAGGCCAAAATTTTGTCCCTCCGGCCGAGCCCCAGAGGAAGTGATTGGTTTAGGGCTTGGAGCTTTTTTATGTGCAGAACACATTTTTTTTTTCTTTTTTTTCCTTAGAGCTATTTTTTCAACGCCCAACAACAGTTTCTCAAAAACAACTTAAACATAGCCGGTCACTATATAACACGGTTGCCGTGACCCAATGTTGACCCCAGATCTCAATGGAGAGGTCAGTCCAGGGGTCAGAGAGGTGGCAGTCAAAACACCTGTTCCATGAGTGATAACGAGGTGGTCGACACAGACGGTGGACTCTGAGGACACACAGGCCGCCCCGCCCCATCCCTACCCCGATCAACCTACAGCCCAACCCCAGGTCAGCCAGTCACAGGCTGCCCTGCTGGGAGACGCCCCCTCTTCCCACGACAGGGCTGGGAAAAAGCGGAACTATCCAAGTGGCCCACATTCTATTGGCTGAGCCCAGGCAGGAGCTGTGCCAGGCTCTCTGGGGTTGTCCAGTCGAAGCCTGAGCTTCGATGCCCTCCCCTGGAAACTGGAGCCGTGAAAGACGAACTGCTGCCGCCCTTGCGCAGCCTTGGGGATGCTGGGGAGGGGCAGCCTGGCGTGGGCTCCCTCCCTGGCCCGTCTCCTGGTTCTCTAGGGTTAGGCGGTGCAAACTCTTTTGATTGAAAGCAACGTAACAGGACATTTCTACTTTGCAGCCTGAGGCACACAAAGTGATCCTTATCTTCCCAATGCACAGTGTATTCTAACATCCTCTCTTCTAGTCCGTTTCATTTTTTTAAAAAGTCAATGTTTGTGATACTGCTCATTAGCACAAAGGGATGGCAGGGGGAGATTTGGGGGGCGAGGGCACCGCCGTGTGCCTTGACCGTGATGGTGATTACACTGACATACGTCTGTGTTGACATCCTAGCGCTGTGCGCTAAAGGAAAATCCATTGTGCGGGATGTTCTTTCAAAAAGTAAAGTTTTAAAACAGGAAAGATCATGGTTGCAACCCACTAAATTGACTTCATGACCCACCCAGGGGGTACAACGGTAGCACGCACAGCCCTGTGCCTGGGTGTCATGATCGTAGGGGCAGACAGAGAAGGCCACTGCTCGGCCCGTGGGCGAAGGGAGCGGGAGCGGGAGGGAGACTCACTTCCTGACCTTGCTCTCTCCTTCCCACAGTCACTTCCTGCCTCGGGAGGCCCTACGACTGGGTGGACTCAGGTGAGGAAGAGCCACGGGAGGCCTGGCGGCAGGGGTGGGGCGGCGGAGCGGGGCTGGGATTCTGTCAGGCTAGGGGTCCTGCCAATTAAGAAATCAGCACCTCCACCAGGGTGACCCCCACCTCAGAGAGAGAGAGGGAGAGAGACAGAGAGAGACCCGCCCCCACACACATTTAACATGCTCACCTGCACACGGATGCCCCCCACAACCATACAGCACCACATCTGTCCAGTTCTCCCCCATCCTAAACACCCGAAGTAATAACCACATTTACTCATTTCTTGCATATCTTTCCAGGATCTCTTTATGCAAGTGCAAACATATATTCTTGTTTTTCCCTTCACAGAGCTTTAGCAAATCACAAAAGCCATGTTCCTACCTATGACCCAGCAATTCCACGTCTAGGTTCTCTCCCAACAGGATGGGGAACACGTGACCACAAAAAGACAAAGATCAGTACACGCATGTTCATAGCAGCCAAAACCTAGGAACAACCCAAACGGCAAATGGACACACAAATAGTGGCACATCCACACAACGCAGCATTCATGCAGCGACCAGAAAGGGCAACCTCAGATCCGTGCAGCAACAGGAGAAGTCTCAGACACTGAGGGAAAGAAGTCAGACTGGAAAACACAACCAACTAACAGAAATGCTGAATGATTCCACATCTATGACATTTCAGAACAGGCAACAGTAATCTTTAGTGACCGGCCTCCTCTCTGACCCCTAGAGTTCCAAGTGAGACTACAAGGCTCCAACTCTCGGTGCCAGGGCCAGCTGGAGGTCCAGTTTGATGGCAAGTGGCACACGGTGGACAGCCGGAGCTGGGGCCAGAGCCCGGACCGCTGGGAGGACCCCAAGCGGGTCTCCAAGCTTTGCCAGAAGCTGAACTGCGGGGACGCCTTGGCCCTGGCCCAGATCTCTTACTTCAACAGCCCCCAGAACCAGGTCACCTGCCATGGACAGCTGGGGTCCTTCTCCAGCTGCAACTCCAGCGTGGCAAACCAGAGGGCCCCTCTGGGCCTGGTCTGCTCAGGTGGGTACTCTCAGTCCGGACACCAGCCCTGAGGAGGCTGCCCAGCGCCTGTGACCCCGGGCCTGAGCAGGAAGGTGGAAGAGGGTCCCTGATTTACGGTAGCCCCGCCAACACATGGAGGGGGAAGGCTGAGGAGTGCTGGCACCTGTCTGGTAAGATGGAAAAGGTCGAGGGCCTGTTAACTTCGCTGTCTCCTCGTAACCTCCATTTTCCCAACTGTAAAGTGGGCTGGTGCCCCCAGCCTCACAGGAGGCTTAGAGACAACGGGTAGAGAGAGTGGCATTTACATCATGAGTTCCAGGTCCTTCTGGAACTGCTGCTTGTCCCCAGCCCTCCCCACACCCCCACCCTTCCCTTCACCCCCCACCCCCCGCTTTTTCTGCCCCCTCACCAGAATGTCTCCTTGTAGAGCCGCAGAAGACGAGCCCTCCCACCACAAGGCCACCGCCCACAACGCCAGAGCCCACAGGTAAGAGGATTCTGAGACTGCCCGCCCCCCCGGGGGGGAAGGTGTCCAATGTAGTGATTAGAGGCCCAGGATGCCCAGTTACATTTGAATGTTGGGTAAACACAAAAAGTTTGAGTGGAATTACACCCCATGCAATAGTCAGGACCTTACCATTACCCGGGGCCATCGGCCAGTCATTCATTTGTCCGTGTGTCAGAGCCAAAGATCCAGGAGCAGGGAGGGCCCCATTGCTGGCTCTTGGTGCTCAGACGCACACCCCTCCCCTCTCTCTCCCCAGCTCCTCCCAGGTTGCAGCTGGTGCCAGGGCCCGAGGGCCTGCGGTGCGCGGGTGTGGTGGAATTCTACAGGGGCAGTCTGGGTGGCGCCATCAGCCATGAGGACCAGGATGGGTCCGAGGACCTGGGGCACCTCATCTGTGGGACCCTCCAGTGTGGCTCCTTCCTGAAGCATCTGCCAGAGGCCGAGGCAGCCAGGATGCAAGCCTCAGGGGAGGCCGGGCCCTTGCCAATTCGATGGGAGATCCAGAACACCAGCTGTGCCTCTCTAGAACAGTGTTTCAGGAAAGTCCAGCCCCAGAAGGATGGCCGAGCCCTCGCCCTTGTCTGTTCTGGTGAGTGAGGCTGGGCCAGACCCACGGGCGTCCCCAGATGCCCAGTCACCACGTGCTCTCCAAAACCCCTGCGTGTACCACAGGGTTCGGGGAGCTGTGGGGAACACAAGAGAGGCAGGGGGCTGATGGTTGGCCTCTACGCGGTAGGCGGGGTGCGATGGGGAGGCTGCAGTCCAGCCAGGTGCCTTGGGAATCCCCGCAGATGCCACATGGAGAGGCAGGGTCAGCATGACTTCCAGGAGGAGGCAAGATCTTCTCAGTGGGTTTGGAAGGAGGAGGGGAGAGTAGTGGAGCAAAGGAGAGAAAGCTTGTAGGCGGGAATCATGGCTTGTGCCAAGGACCAGAGCAGGAATGGGCAGACGGCTAGACAAGCCTTGCCGGAAGGGAGTTTGTAAATCCCCGGGGACAGCGAGGTTGCAGAAGGTGAGACGTGGGAGGTCCCCAGGGCACAGGAGGCCGAGAGGCCAGGGTAGGTCCCCAGGAGGCCTCCTGTGCAGGTCGCCCAGCCACAGAACAGCAAGTTGAAGAAACTGGTGATGCCGATGTGGTTACGGGAAGGTGGCCGAGTCGTCTGGTCTAGGGGACCCTAAGACCAGGATCAGTGAGGAAACAGGGGACAGAGACTGGAGTTCACAATAGGGAAGAAAACCATTGCCCGCCTGGGGAGGGATGGGCGTCTATCAGACAGGGGGTTCTGGTGGAGTCCAGACCTTAAGAAGTCTTCCATCCCTCAGGCTGGGGCGTTCTTTCATTTTCACAACAGCTTTCGTAGGTGGGTGCTACTATTATCCCCACTTTACAAATGAGCACGTTGGGGCTCAAAGAGGTTAAATTTCTTGCCCAATATCATAGATCAGCGATTTTCAACCTTTTTCATCTCCTGACACACAGAAACTAATTACTAAAATTCCGCAGCACACCAAAAAAATATATTTTTTGCGAATCTGACAAAAAAACAAAAAGGTGTAATTTTGATTCATTTACACCGGACAGCTGTTGCTGTGTTGGCTATTGTCATTTTTTTATTTGACAATGTAAGGGAAAAGAGGTCAGTGCCCCTGACTACATAGTCAGGGGTTGCATGTTTTAAACATCCTTGCGGCGCCAGTTAAAAGCCACTGTCATAGACCAGTGATTTCCACTCGAGCAGGGTCTGGCTAGAGCCTGTTGTCTAAGCCCTGGCTACTCAAAGTGTGGTCCAGGACCAGCAGCATGGACGTCATCGGGGGCTAACTAGAAATGCAGATTCTCAGGCCCCTCCCCCAACCTACTGAATCAGGGTCTGCATTTCAGTGGGGTCCAGGGATTGTGTGCACAAAGCTAGGACGCATTGCAATGAACCACTGGGCTCTGCTGCAGGCAGGGCGGCCCCCACTGACTAGATGCCTGGTGTGAATTAGTCAACACTGCCCCCTCTAGGCAGAAGCTGCCCCCAAGAGTCTCTTGGCCTGAGGAGGGGAGAAAGGCTGGCTCTCAGCCCCACCCAGCCCTCCTGCAGGCTGAAACCTGCAAACCACACCCAGGGGGCTAGCCTTGAACATTTGTTCTAAATAGAAGATTTACTAGGGTGTTGAAGGTGGATGTTGCTATGGAAACTGGACAAAGCTGGTGAGATCCCAGCCCCCTCTACACTGAGCAATGGGGGCCTCAATGTATACCAGGCCCCACCCTGAGAAGCAGGACCTGGGCCGCAGTGTTTCTGGCTTCTGTCCCACCTGCGACTGCCAGGGCTTGGAGTGGGAGGTAGTTCCCATCCCTGGGCCTCAGTTTCCTTTCCTGAAAAGTCCTCCCACCTCCCAAGGAGCAGCAGGAGAACGAGAGGATGTTTCTAAGAGGACGGGGGACACCCACTTCCCACTGCTCTTCCCTTAGCACCACCTGGTTGGGGGCCCCTCCCTGCTCTTCCCAACACCACCTGCCAGCTTCTTCACCCATCAAAGGGCCCCTGCCGTGGCGTCTCAGGACAGCTGTTGGCAGCTGCCTAGAAAAGCGGGGAAGTACGGGAGAGGATGCCAGAAGAGGAAAGGACAGAAAGGAAGGTCGTCTCACGTGGTGCCTAAGCCCCTGCAAGGTGGCCCCCACTCTGCCAGTGGCATGGGGTCCCGCGCCACCGGCCAGGCATGCAGGCTCAGGGTGGAGGAGGTCCCCTCCAAGCCTGCCGCCTCATCTTCCGTTGTTTGCCCTCCCCAGGTTTCCAGCCCAAGGTGCAGAGCCGCCTGGTGGGGGGCAGCGGCATGTGTGCGGGCCTCGTGGAGGTGCGCCAGGGCACACAGTGGAAAGCCCTGTGCCACAGCTTCGCTGCCAAGGGCTCCCCACCATGGGAGGAGGTGTGCCGGGAGCAGCAGTGCGGCAGCGTCAACTCCTACCAGGTGCTGGGTGCCGGCGACAAGACCTCCCGGGGGCTCTACTGTCCCCAGGAGAAGCTGTCCCAGTGCCACCAGCTTCAGGAGAAAACCTACTGCAAGAGGGTGTTTGTCACATGTGAGTTGGCCACGCCCAGCCCATGGCGGGTAGAGCGCAGTTCTGGGGTTTCCCTCTAGGGCCCGGTCAGTGAGCACATTTCTGAAGAACAGACCCCAAGAGCTGCACAGAGAGCCCCAGGCCCCCCGGAAAAGGACGGAGAGGTGGCAAATGGGAAGAGGAGGGCGAGAGTGCTCAGACAGCAATGGGCTCAGCCATAAAGGGGGGATGACGGCCCCTGCTAGGCAGCCAGCAAATGACAGAACTCCATTCTGTCTTCTACGCACCCAGGGCGGACGGGAGTAAAGCCAAGGACAGGAGGAACATATTGCTACATTAGTGGTAACTGAGTAACACATTACGGAGAGAGACGGAGGGATGGGCAGCCGGCTACTGGTATGTGACCATGTACTGGTGCCACATAGGACGGCAAGGTGATCACTTACAACTGGCACATGGTAGGAAGTTGAATAATTGATTACCAACGTGGCAAGTGATAGCCGGACGGTCAGGTGTTAGATGATACATGGTAGATGGATGGATGTGAAGCAGAGAATTACAGAGATGGTGGAGGGACAGCCCGTGGATAACTGCCTTCCACGCACGCTGGTGAATTACCGGGAGAAGCCAGGCGACAGCTCCCCTCCGACTGGATAGATTCGATGCCACTGGTGTGGGACTGAGCGGAGCCCTCTGCCTCCCACAGGCAGGGACCCGAACCCGGCGGGCCTGGGCGCTGGTTCTGTGGCGAGCATCATCCTGGCCCTCGTGCTCCTGGTGGTGCTGCTGGTCGTGTGCGGCCCCCTGGCCTACAAGAAGCTGGTGAAGAAATGTAGGTGTCAGTGCCCCGAACCACCTCCCTCTCAAGCCCCTGTGCGGGAGAGAAGGAGGAGCCCCGCCTCTGCCTGGACACCCAGCCCCGCCCCTCTCCCGTCCACTGGACGTCTTCTGCCCAAAGCACCAAAAACAGAAAGTCAGAAACATTGTAGTTGCTGATTCACCCACACCTGGGGCCCAGCCGAGACCTACTCCTGGCCAAAGGGAGGGCGTGGCCATTCTTTAGCCGTTGATGGGCCCAGAGGGTCACTGGCACAGCCTCTGACCTCAGGAGACACGTTTTCCAGGCCCGGTGCCACCACCTACCAGCTGTACTTGATGGTGATTAAGCCACTTCCTCTCAGAGCCTCAGTTTCCTCATCTACAAAATGGGCGGTTACTCACATAGCAGGTTGCTGTCTTCATGGTGCAGAACGTGGGAGAACATGATTCAAAGACAAGGAAGTGAGATTAGAGGGGCTGAAAAGAGATGGCTCAGAGGCAGGTCGTGTTCGCTGGGTCCCTACCACCCTCCCAGATCTTCATGCCGGTTCTGAAACGTCATTTCTGCTGGAAAGCCCATCACCTCTAGCAACAGCTGGGTGCAGTTTCCTCCTAGCAAGTCAGAAAACCGAGGCCCCCAAAGATTTCAGGGGGCAGAGTCCAGCCATTCCCCTTTCAGCTGCACCTGTCCCTCCTCCCCCACCCCCTCCACGCCCTACTCCTGCCTCCATCCTGACGTGCCTCTCCTGTCTGTTGTCCAGTCCGCCAGAAGAAGCAGCGCCAGTGGATTGGCCCAACAGGAATGAGCCAGAACAGTAAGTGTCCCTGGAGGCAGGGTCTGCCCTTGGCCCCGGCCTGTGCCCCCCCAGGCTCAGGAAGGAAGCCATGGAGGCAGAGTCGAGGCTCACTGCTGACCACAGATGCAGCCAGCGGCTGCCTGAGAGCTCTGCTCTCCCCCGCGCACACGGCGAAGGTGTGGCTGTGCCCTCAGGTGTTAACGGGTAGCACTCAGGAAGGAGGACTCCATGCCCAAAAAGATTTTCCTACCCATGAGGGAAGCAAAGCTGGACACGGTACTTCGCTGCAGGTCTTATCAGAACCTCAATGGGCGTGTTTGCATTGTGCACCTCCAAAGCGGGGCTACGTGAAGAAGGGTTGTTCGAGGCTAGTTCTGTCAACGCCTTGATCACAGGACAACCTTCGAAGGCCAGCCGTGAAGCATTTTGATGCAGCCGACCCAACCCCCACCCGGCCTTCATCTTCCCTCCTTGTAACCCCCACCAGGGCCCCCCTCCTGGGAAGAACCACAGCTCTCCTCCTCCCTCCCACTTCATAGTCTTCCTCCCTTTGCCAAGAGCCAAACCCTTCAGGAAGGCTCTGTGTTGTCAAGTCTTTTTTTAATAAATAAAGGCCCTCACCTCTGTGAAGGCAGGGAGTATAGCTACCCTGTCTCTTGTGTTCCAAGTCCCTGCTGAAAACATGCTTGACGACTGACTAACAGACCAACGGAAGGCCCAACTGACCCATTAGCTTGCTGGCCACCCCAAAGCTGCTCGACATCTGAGCCCCGCTAGTATGACCCTGTCCAAGAGAAAGGAAAAGAGGGACGTGTTAAAGGAGCTGCGGGTGCCCTTGCAGCCTCCCCTCCCCCATTACACAGCGGAAACAGGAATAAAAGCTCTGGGCCCCTGCTGGGAAGATGAATGAGGAGTGAGGGCAGCATGTGTAATGACAGTGTCTCCTGCATCTGCCTGCACAGTGTCTTTCCATCGTGATCACGCAACGACTGTCCGCCGATCCCAGGTCGAGAACCCCACAGCCTCACACGTGGAGAACGAGTACAGTCAGCCTCCCAGGAACTCCCAAGTCTCAGCTTATCCAGGTAAGCACCAGCCGGTGCTCCGAGGAGTCCGTGCCGGGCTGGGGCAGGGGTCACGTGACCGCCCAAAGAGGAAGGGCGCCTGGGGAGACCCGGGATGAACTGCCTGCTGGCAGCGCTCACAGCAGGGTGTGGAAGGCATAGGGCCTTAACAGGCCATTCAAGGAGAGAGAAGGCACTGGGACGCCATTAACCCCAGCACCGCTGTTGACCCCGCAGGCCCGCTTCTCTGCAGGGCATTGTGGGCGAAATGGTAAGTGAGGCAGAACAGAGCGGCCCGGAGCCCCGTGTTGAATGCTCCCAGACCGGCGCTGACAACGAAGCACCAGGGAGCGTCATTAGTGAACATCTGGCCCATCTGATCAAGACAGCTATGTGGCTGTCAAGCCACGGGCTCCAAAGCCCCTCTGATCTCTGACACCCCGTGGGGCTCTGGGCTCTCCCTGTCTGGTGTTGTCTGCTGCAGTCGGCCTTCTTTCTTTCCGCAGCCCTGGAAGGGGCCCTGCATCGTGTCTCCACCCAGCCCGATAACTCCTCCGACAGTGACTATGACCTGCATGGGGCTCAGAGGCTGTGAAAGGTGAGTTTGGCTCGGTACCCGGGGGTCCCCACACAACCCTGGGGGTAAGCACCAGCCCCTGGACTCCCACCTCCCACCCACCCTGCCCATCCATGAATGGGGTATTCCAATGTCTTAACTCGTATGATGGGAAAGAATAAGTATGCCTTGAGGATTTAGGGGATGGGAGCTGATCTGGCAGTTAGAGCGGATGACTCACCCAGACCTTAACACTGCCTCTTACATCCCATCTCAGGAGACCACCCACAGGAGCCCCTGGGGGGTTTCCTGGTGCGCTTTCGCCAGCCAGGGCCGCCAGTAGGAAGGAGAAGCCTCTGGCCCAGAGGGACAGCCCCTGACCCAGACATTGAGCAGGGGCCGTGGGGCCTGCCCTCACCTACCGAAACCATCTCCAGGGTGTGAGGTTTCCTCCTCTGACACGTTTCCTTCTCACGCACAGACCCAGGAAACAGGAAGACACATCCGGAGCCCGACCTTTTGTCCTGAGAACATTCTGCATTTGCCTCTTGGAAATACGTTCAGAATTCTGCCCCCGCCAGAACATGGGCGGAGGGCAGGGGGCCTTTCAAACATCCCCGCAGGAGCCTGGCCCAGGGAGACCCACACGACAGCTCGGCCGACCCCTCCAGTGTGGCAGCTGTGAAAAAGCAGAGCCCACAAATAAGAAGCCCCCACGGGCAGAGACATCGGGGGGGGGGCAGGCCTTGGAAGCCTGCCCCCTCGTCTGTGGGAAGGAGCCCCCAAGCAGAATCGGCTCTCTCCTCAGACCTGGACCCCAGTGAGGACTGACGGGAAGCTTACAGCCGGGGGGAGAGGTGGGAGCTGAATACTCTAGTGTATTTTTAATATGTTCTTTGTAAATAATGCCTTTTTACTTTCTGAGAACTAAGAGTGCCTGGCCTTCTCAGTTCAGGGTCGCCCCCTGTCCCCCTGAAGACACCTGAGGGCAGGGGCACCTGCTGGGGTGGGGGCTCAGCAGTCCCCATGGTCAGACGGCTGCACCCTTGACACAAAGACAGAGCAGCATGTCGTCGCAGCAGCTGCCAGCAAGGCCGCCGTGTGGGTCGCCGGGCCCCACGCCCAGCCACGCCCCTCTCTCTGTGGCTCCTGCCAGCCCCTAGCTTCAAGGTGTGAGGGACTGGGGCTGGCCATCAAGCCCAAAGGGCCCCAGTGCTGCCTCACGACCTGGCACCAAGTGGAGACCTAGTAAACCCTGGCTGCCTGTGGGGTTTCCTTTGCACAGCAGTTAAAAGTCCAAAGCTAAAGGGGTTTCAGCCGATCACAGTTAACCTCCTCCCTGGAGAGTCAGGGGTCGGGGCTGAACAACCTGGTGGGTTAAATAACTCCCTCAACAGAAGGTCTCTCCCTATCAGTCAGCCAGCCTAGCTGCACACCGAACCCTGATGCCTGGGTTTCCTTCAGCACAAGCAAGAGGATGGCTAACAGCGCCTGAGGCTCTAGTGAAGGGACAAGCCACGCCTGGGCCTCAGAGGGCTCCCTGAGAACACAAGAGCCCGTCTCGGATCTGGGGCCTTTCCCCACCTGACTGGTCACTGTATCTGCCAGGGGCTGCAGACATCAGTGGTCCCAGCCACAGAAGCCACTCTGAGAGAGCACCAGGGCCTACCAGATGCATCCTGGGGACAGGGGGTGCTCCCGGTGAGCATTCTGCTGCCCCCAACACCCTCCCACCAGGGCCTCCGCCCTGCCTCTGCTCAGGACTCATGGGGCCAAGCCTGGGGCATGGATCTGCCCTTGACCACTCTGGGAGTCCAGAAACAGGGCCGACCCGTCCCCTTCCCGTCTGTGGCAGGGGAAAGGGTCCTCAAAAGGGAGCTGAGAGGCTACTCTTAGGTCGGGCAGAGGGTGGGAAACAGATGTCCCCGACCAGAGCCTTTCTTCATGAAAGCTCTCCAGTCGCTAGCTTGGCCACCTCCCAGAGGCCTCAGCGCAACAGGGCCTACCTTAAAAAACGCACTCCCCGCCCCAACCCCCTCAAGAGCGGTGTCGAGGCAAAAGTCTCTCTGTTTTCCGGGTGGTGGCAGGTGATGCATTCCAAAAAGATCTGCTTAAGCAACTGCATGGGAACTGTCTCGGCCTTGGGGACACCTTTGCCAAGCTCCAGCCTTAACAGGTAGCCCCAGCCCCCAGGCCCACCAGTCTGGCTCAGCCCTGCAGGGTGCCACGCCCCCTCTAAAGGTGGCCTGGGCTACCTCTTGGTTCATATTCCTGCCTCACAGCTACCTGCCAGAGTAAAGTAGGGACCACCCCTCAGCCAGACAGGGCAGCTGTGTGTCCCCCACTCCAGCCCACTGCCCTAAACTGTGTTACACGCCTGACCCTCGGAGGCAGCCCAGCGTGCCACCTGATTCTAGCAGATTCTCATCTTCTTAAGTCAAGGAAACGGAGGACCCAAAAGGAAAGCTCACTTGGACTACACAGCGGCAAAGCTGGCTTTGACGTCGCCAGGTACGTAGGACCTAGGAGCACTGCATGGGACAGACTTGACGGCTGAAGGGACATGTCAACAAAGTGTCCTTTCTCACTAAGCTAGGAATCTCTCTGAGGCTCTAAATCTGACAGTTAGGGTCTCTCTCCTGTGCAGCCTGCCCTGCAGTGAGAGCCCCACTGAGGTCTGTCGGGTGGATGGTGGGTGGGGAGGGAGGTGGGGGCAGCGCAAGAGAGCCAGCACGTGCTAGATCTAAGGTGTGGACGGCCTGTGAGAAGGAAGAGCAAGGGCCAGCAGGGGTGCCACACACTGAGTGACCACCTGAGGCAGCTCTGAACCAAGTCCTTTCTTACAAGGTGGCACTTTCTCCCTTCAGCTGCTCTGCACACCCTGCTACCACTCTGGAACCAAACTAAAGCAAGTGACTCGGTTGTGCCCAAGTGAGATTTTCATCCTCTTCGTACAAAACCAGACTGTCTCTAGTTTGCCCTGGTGTCCTGTGTTCTCAGCCCCGGACGTTTGCAAGGCAAGGCCAGAGTTCAGGAGGGCACAAAGGGCAGGGAACATCCGACCGGAGCCCAGGGTCTCTCAACCGTGGGCTGATTCCCCCCCAGGACTGTGGCCTTTCGAAGCCTGATGACTTCTGGTAGCACAGAGGCATGGCAGAGGAGCCCTGAGGCCAGGTCAGACAGAGCTGGGTGATGTCCCTCCCCTGCACCTCTAGGCTATATGCCCGGGTCACTGAACCACCCACCCTCGTTTAAAACGGGGTTGGTATCAAGGTGCTGTTGAGGACCTGAGATAAGGTACACTGACAGCTTCACACAATGCACATGGCGCTGTTGTCAATAGTGGTGACTCTGGCCATCTCTGGCCACCACCCATGGCAGCCTGCCCTTGTCACCTGTGTCACCACGCAGGGAAAGAAAAGCAGATCCACCGGAAACCTGGTCTCCTGACTCCTGGGAAGCTGCCCTTCCTACTGAAAGCAGGAGCCCCTCCCAGGCCTCGTGACAACCCACGGAGCTCAGGGGGAGCTGGGAGGGAGGCAGGCTGGCCAGTGGCAGGAGGCCACTCGACTCCTTGGCCAATTTAGCAGCCCACTGCCCCCCTATCCCAGTGCAGAAACCAGATGGGAACACTCAGGCCCGAGCTGGGGCTCCTGCACAGGACTGGCAGCAGGCGCTGCCAGCCCAGCAGGGGGCAGGAATGCTCACCCTGCCTGGCAGGGCCCTGTGGCCTTGCGGGGCCCAAACTCTCCACGGAGGGCGAGGCAGATATGCAGGCTCAGGCGTGGAAAAAGGCGTGGTTTCCCAGATGGGAAACCGAACAGGAGAGGAAAGGGAATCGCTTAAGAGCCAGGCCCCGGGGGGGGAGGGGCCAGGGAGGGCAGCAGCTCGGGAGAGCAGATCCAGATCGATGGGGCTCTGTGGACATGGATCAAGGCGGCCTTTCAGCAGGGCGCAATCCTGAAGCTGCAGAAGAAACCAGTGCCCACACGCCCCCACCACCGCCCCAAGCAGCCCTCTCTACTTCTCAAACACACCGGAGCCACAGCAGTGCACAGAACACCTCAGTTTATTATGGCAATTATTTATACAACATACAAGTGGTCATTCACCCAGTTCCAAAGCACTCGAACCAGTAGAGTCCATTAGTGATTTCTCTTTATAAATAACTTATGAGAAGCAAGCACAATTGGCAAGGGACCGACAGTGCGAGCTGAGCATCTCGTCCGCGCACCCGCTGGTGGCACGCAGGCCGGAACGGGGCAGGCACCAGGAGGTCGAGTTTCCCTGTTGGCCCCCAGCGCCCCAGGCCGCCGGACTCTGGGCGCTCGTGTAGTGGACATTTCAAGGCACATATGACTCCCTAACCGGTAGCAGCTCCAGGGTCTGCCCTTGAGACCTGGTTCACATCTGGAACAGCCAAGTTAATGCTTTGTTCCTCACACCCCCTTTGGTCTGTTGTCGTTTTTATTTTACTAAACATGCTTAAAACCCCCAATGAGCTGGGGGCCGCATGTGGCTCGGAGTCACAATCCTTGTCCTTTACATTCTGAAAACAAGAGAGATGCAAAGAAACGGACTCCGACATAGTGATGGTGTTTTAGGAAGCACCGTTTCGGAGAGTACTGTTGGGGCGTCTTAGGACGGATGTTGGGGCTGGGGAGGATTACATCCAGGGAGCCAGAGGAAGGGCGTGGGGGAGGGGGCTGCTGTGAACGAGATTCAAGGCACTAAACGAGTGGCTGGGTGGGGTGGGCCTCGGAAAAAGTCAACCGAAAGCGGAGGGCCCCAGGGAAGAGAGGGTGGCTGGGGAGGCGACCAGGTGCTCCACTCCTAAAGGAGCCCCCGATGTGACGATGATCTCCTGGGCCACAGCTGGCCCCTCCCATTCAGCCAGAGGGTCCAAGGTGACCCCCCACCACCAGATTTTCCAACCAGCGCAAGCAAGGTCTGGGGTCCACCCTGACAATCCCCAGTCTTCGCACTGCGCTGGCTCTGCTGCTGTCATTCAAACCAGCACACGTTTATCTGACGCCAGTCCACCAGAGTTCAATTATGGCTTTATGTGACTTAAAAATCATGAAGCGCTTTTTCCTAACTCTGTCCTCTCCCTGTGATCCAGCCCCGGTCATGGTGCGCTGGGGCGGGCCATCCTTGAATGGACCAGAGACACAAAGAGCTGCATCCCTTGGTGCAGGCACCACGTTGAATATGTCACATCCCAGGGGAGGGGGTGAGCAGGGGCCAGAGGGCCAGCCCGCCCACCACACCACTGAGACGAGCCTGCACTGGTTCAGATGTCCAGGAGTGCAGACACGAGCAGACGGTCACAAATGCAGAGCTCACTCGTGCAGGCAGCCACGCAGAGCTGCTGCACTCCCAGCCCGACTGGCCCCAGACAGGCTAAGGCAGTCACTGAAATGAGATGCTCCCTCTCTCGAGAGACCAGTACGCGCCACGACTGCCTGGTACCTTTCCGGGGCCTGCAGGCTCCCAGCCAGGCCCCCCACATCCACAGGGAGTGCCGACTCCACTTCCAATTGAACCTCGAATCTCAGCAGTAGGTGGGCCAAAGGTGTGGTACAGGTGGAAGTAGGGAAGGGCCGAGGGCCAGGACCCCGTCTAATACCCAGGCCAAGCAGGGCCCTGAGGCGGTGGAAACCCATAGGGGGGTGCAGGCCCAGGTGGGTAGGGCGGCCGAGGCGGGCCTGAGGGCTGGGGCTGGCCTGGGAAGCCCGGGAGCTGGGGCTGCGTTGGGTAAGGAGGTTTTCCTCCGGTCGAGAGGTAGGAGGGCTGCTGAGGATAACCAGGACTGGGAGCCCGGCCCCCTGCCAAGGGGTACCCGGGGCCAGAGGCACCAGAGGGGGGCAGAGAATAGCCAGGGCGGGGCGGCGGGCCCCTCTGCGGGGACCAGGAGTAGCCCGCAGCAGCCCTGGGTCCCGGCTGGGCTGACGGGTAAGGGGGGCCCGAAGGCCCACCGTAGGAGAGGGAGGGCTGCGACACCACCGGGAAGGGGGCCGGCTGGAGCGGGCCTTGGGCGGTGGGACCCACGGGCAAGCCGGGAGACGGGCTGTAGGGCAAAGGGTAGGGAGGCGCTCCTGCGGGCGCCGCCTGAGGCACTGGCGGGGGTGGCTGCTCTTCGGCCCCAGGGGGTGTTGCCTGGGGGACAGGGCGGGGAGGGGGAGGCGGGCGGAGGGGAGGGGTGTCACCAGCCAGCTCCTGGGAAGCTCTGGGCTTCCTCACCACATCCTGGAGCTTCTCCACACGGACCCGGCGCAGATGGGACAGCATCCTCATGTTGGAAAAGTTCTCCAGAAATGTTTCCAAGGACACCTCGCCCTCCAGGAACTTCTCAGCCATGGCCTGGAAGACAGAAGGTCAGGTGACAACAGGGGCCTGCTGGGAACAAGGTCACCCATCGTCCTCCAGGTCAAAGGTCAGCTCTGGTCCTCCTACCTCAGCCGCACCAGGCATTCCCTGCCCTCTCTGGCCCCCATCGCTGATGACATACACACACTCAACGGTTTATTCTGCCTTCCTCGCCAGAATATCAGCTGCCAGAGGGCAGGGACCACCTGTCACGGTCACTGCTGTCCCCCAGCCCCACGGCTACTGCACACAGATGCTGAATGGGCAGCTTCCTCCGCCCAGGGCCGGGAGACGCGGGGAGAGTCGCCTGCCCACAGTCGCTGAAGAGGCAGATGCTCAGAGGGAGGCTGACAGAGAGGCCAGGCCACCTCAGGTGAGCAGGGGTGCCGGGACCTGGCCTCAGTCCTCGGGGGGCCCTGCTGCTCTGCCCCCCACCCACGTCTCCCAGCTGCCTGAGACCTTGCCCTCAGTCACCCATTTCTGCTTCAGCCAGGGAGACTGGGTCCCTGTTCGCTACATCCAAAAGGCCCTCCAGTGGGACAAAGGACGTCACTTATCGTTGCAACCTCTTCCCGTGCCTTTGTCCCACCCTTTGCAGACACCCGGTGCTCATGACATGGCTTCTGCTCCGGGGGCAGACCCGACTCAAGGAGGAGGGGGTGTCGATGACCCTCTCACCTCAGACTCTTCTTCAATTTTCATGCTTTCGATCTGCAGAAGGTCTAACAAGGTCACTGGCTGCAGCGCTGAAGAGAATTTCTCTGGAACAGAAGGCAGAAATGTCAATGTTTCAGGGGGGCCTCTCGACTCAGCGTTGGAGGCCCAGGCTCCCACCAAGGCCCCCAGAGTGTCCTCTGTGTGTGCAGAGGCCGAGCCACCACCCTGGGGTGGTTCCCTCAGGTCACCTTCCGGAGCGGGGAGGAGCTCAACCGAGCCCTGCCCAGGTCTCCCACACCCAGCCCAGCTCTGCCTCACAGGGGTGCCGTCCTTCCGAGCTGTCAAGCCCAGGGCAGCCCCTGCCATCTCCACAGACGGCAGGTCCCAGGACAGAGAAGGCCAGGGCCAGCTCTGCAGAGCCGGCTGAGCCGCCAGCGGCAGCACAGGCTGCGGCGGCTATGGATTCGAGTCCCAGCTCCGCCTCCAGCTGGCTGTGTCACCCTGGCCACATTCTGGGGTCCCTGAGCCTCCTTTTTCTTATCTACGAAATGAGAGCAACAGCAGGACCTACCCTTCCATGACTGTACTGAAAAAAATGCGCGCAAAGCGCTTAGCACAGGGCTGGGACGTGGTGACCCTCTGTAACAGCCGGCCCTTTCCTGTCAGGGGAAGGGAGAGGGCATCCATTCTTCCATGCTATTTTTTAAAAGATTTTATTTCTTTATTTTTAGAGAGAAGGGAAAAGAGGGAGAAAAAGAGGGAGAGAAACATCGATGTGCAAGAGAAACATTAATAGGTTGCTTCTCGCACGTACCCGAACCGGGGACCTGGCCTGCAACCCAACCAGGGGCCCTGACTGGAATCGAACCGGTGACCTGTGGGTCTGCAGGACAATACCCAACCCACTGAGCTGCACCAGCCAGGGCCGTCCATGCTATTCCAGCAGCTCTCCCCCGTCCAACCTTGAAGGGGACACTGAGTTAACAAAGGAACCCCCCAGAGCACACCCTGAGGGTCCAGCCATCCCTACCCAGCTTTGCCTTCTGCTCCTGGCACCGCTCTACAAGCTTCCGGAGCTCCTGGTACTTGTCCGAGAGGTTTGAGCGGCTGATCTCCAGGGGACCTTGGAACTCCAGGTTCTGCTCAGCCAGGCTCCGGTTGGTGGCCAGTGCCATCTCCCGTTCCAGCTGCAGGTCCTGGACCTAAAAGAACAGGACACTTGACCATAAGAATCACCACTACCACTCACCGCATGGCAGGTTGGTTGGTCCAGGGGCTTCTGGGACTCACTGCCCACTGTGGGGGACCCACAGTGCTGAGCCCTCAGCTAGAGTCAGACGGACCTGGGCTCGAACCCTGAGCGAGCTCTCTGAGCAGGCGCCCGGCAAACCCTCATCCAACAGCCTATGCGGCAGAGGCACGTGGGCCACGGGCACTGGAGGTTAACAGCCTACCCGAGGTCACACTGTGCGCTGTGCAGAGCTCCAGGGAGCGGGACGGAGGGGAGGACACCAATTTATAGGAGAAAGTCACACACTTTCTAGGAGAGAAGGGACAAGTCCCAGCCACTTATCTACCAGATTCAGAGCCGAGACCTACTCCGAGGCGGGTTAAGGTGATCCAGGCCACAGGCCACAGGCCAGACGTGCCACGAGGCCCCGATATAAAGTTACTCTGCGGAGTGAGAAAGTCAGGGACAGACCGTGACGCTGATTCAGGAGACCTGTCCCTGCATCCTGGGTGACAAGTGTGTCCTGCAGGGCAGCGGTACAGATGAGCTAACAGAGGGCCTCCAAGAACTAGAGGGGAGTCCCCATGGCCAGAGGGCTCCTGCCAACAGGTGACCTGTGACTGCCTGTGGCCCTAATGCCAACCTTTGCACCTGAACATGTCCCCTGAACGCACTTCCCCAAGCCAAGCGGTGCTTTGCCCTTTAACCAGGTCCTGGCCACCAGATGGTGAGGGAGCAGCCCCAGGAACCCTTCCAGGACCTGCCGTGACCTGATGCCCTGTCCATTTGCCAGGGAGTTGTCTTTAATGGGAAGAAGGCGAAGTCAGGCCCACACCCTGGACACAGTGAGGACAATACACCTACAGCACCATGTGGCACCAGCAGAGAGGACTTGGCACCCAGTGGAGGGCTCAGGGCACAGCTGGGTAAGACCAGCTCCTCTGCCGTACTCAGCACGTGACAAGCCCAGCCTGCCTGGCTCGTGCCCCACCACACGCAGGGGGCTGTGGGCACCCTGGCAGATGCCCAGTCCCAGGGTCTTGAGCCCGGCGCTCAGGGGCAGGCCTGGAGTCCGCTTTTCATGGAAAGAGACATCACAGCTGCCTTCCCTCCAAGGACCCAGATACCAGGACCAAGCAAGGGCAGGCCCGGCCATCGTCTTGGGTCTGCCCGTGATGGCAAGTGCCCCGCAACGCGGCAGTCTGGTTTGCTGCCACAAACATCACCTTGAGCCCCTCAGCAAGCACACTGACTTAGAGACACCACCCTGCCCCTGGCGAGTTTCAATCTCGTTTTCATCTGCCACGAAAGCTTTCTTGACTTACGTGATTGACGCAGGAAGGGAGACCTAAAGCCCTCTGCTCAGCTGCCCCTGGGGGCCCCACACACCCTCTGGCCCTCAGTACGCCCACTGCCTTTTCCCTGGGTCATAACCAAAAGTCTCTGCTGTATCATTGCCCCCAAACCTTGTCCTTCCCATTTCTGTCCCCTCTCCCCACAGCCTCCCTGAATCTCTTTCCACTGGGAGTTCACTCAGAAGCCCTCTGCCAGTCAGCCCCAGCCCCACGCCCCAGAGAGCTCGCCCCACCTTCCTCAACTCCACCACTCAGTCTTCTGCATGGAGATATGGCCCCTATCCTACTAGCTCCCTCTTCTCCAATGTCCTCATCCCGAACCGAACGAGCTCCTACGTCTCCTGCCAGTCCCACAGCGACTCAGTTATTGCTTTATAGCCCACGGTAGAGAAAACCTTGTCCAAGGGGCTGTGAAGGTCTAGGCAGCCCACCCTCCTTCACTCCCTTTGATGCCAGAAGTGCTTCCCGCCACAGAGAACGCAAATCGATTTGTCAGGCACAGCTGCACGCTGCAAAGTCCAAGTTGCCTTCCGCCCGGGCGGCGGTTCCTGCTTTCATTCTCCGTGATTCCGCGCTTCGCCACAGCTTCCATCAGTTGCCCAGCTTGGGTGTCAGTTATGGGAAGGTTTGTAATTATGTGATTATGTGATTATGTAAAGGTTTGCTCTTACAAAGCGCACACTTTAGAGCAGGACTTGGAACTCCCGTAATACGGTGCTCGTGGCAGATTCAAGAAACGCTTGGTGCCTAGTGCTAGACCAGCGGAAAATGGGAGACAGAGCAGGAGGACCTGTGCTGCGCCCAGCACTGTGCCAGCTCAGAGCCAGACCCAGGCGGAGCTCACGGCCCAACGAGCCACCTGAGTCCACGCCCGAGTTTAGCCGAGACACGCCTTGCTTCACGTCCCTGCTGAAGGCGCTGAGGGTGGTGGGGCATGCCATCACGGGTCCCCATGCCTCCCTTCCCACCCTGCCGGTTCTTGTCCCCTCCAGCTGCAGCAAGGACTGCTCGTTTGGGCAGAGGGGAGGCGGGGGCAGGAGTGAGCACACCGCTAACAGAGAGGGCAGTGCTCTGGGGAGGCGGAAGCGGGGAGAAGCTGGGAGGGGTGGCTTCCTTTCCTGGGGAACATACTGTGAATTCCCAGGGGAGTCGCACCACACCTGTGCATCAGCAAAATTAGCAACATATTCCAAATGCCAATCAAATGAGCTCGGCAGACTTGGCTTTGTGTCTCCCTAGCATTAGGGGCGGCAGGCGGCAGCTTCCAGAGCAGTGAACAGGCTGCGGCCACTCAAGGGACGACTGTGCATATATCCAGCTCGGTGGGCAAGTCCAGTCGCCTGGCCTCTTCTCCCTCACAGGGGAGTCATGGGGTCAGAGAGACAGGGTGGGGGGTGGGGGGCAAGCCCTTTATCAACTGTGAAGCCCTGTACAGACAGGAGGGTTCTTTTAATTCCCAGGAGGGCTGCGATTAGGGGCTGAGAGGAACGGGTGCCGGTGATGACAGGAAACGGGGTCGATCAGATGAGCCCACACCCCAGCCCAAGAATGGCTCCTCCTGGAGATGCAGGGCCACAGACCCCTGGGGAAAGGCGGCTACAAAACGGTACCACTGCTTCTAGAAGCTGCCTCCAGATTCAGGTGACAACAACAGTGTGAAACTTCTGGGATGTGTGGGTTCACGTGAGGGCCTTGGACTCCCTCGCATTGCCCCCAAGAGCTCCCAGAGGGCCAGGGAACTGGGCTAACACTTCAGGGGCATCTCTGGCTGGGTCCCAACCATGGGGAAGGCCACAGAAAAGAGAGATGAACTTGACCCAAACTCCTTAAGTGCCTCAGTCCCATCCACGAGCCCTGCTTGGGCCCCATGACAGCCTGCCTCTACCTCAGGGGACTCCTGGGCCAGCCGGTCAATGGCTTCCTGGTCATTCTGCATTGCCTCCAGCTCCTCCAGGGTCTTGTCCTTCAGGGTCTCCATCTTGCCCTGTAAACACAGAATGATGCTGACATGAGGAAGAGAAGCTCGCGGGGAAGAGACCTCCGAACGCACATGTACTATCTGTGGAAGACAAAGGGATTCCTGAGGATGCTTCCACCCTCAAGGGGGGTGGCTCAAGCAGGGGCACGGGTCCCATTTAGTGTGTTCCAGTCACCCTGGCTGCCCCTCTCCCCAGGGAGACCAAGGAGCTGCTCCTTCCACTCAAACCATAGCCAGTAGGACACAGGAAAGCCCTCGGCAGCCAGAGGGAAAACACAGACGAAGCTCCCCGAGGAGCAGAAGGACAGGGCGGGAGGGGAGGACCAGGCAGCCAGGAACACAGAAGGGGTTGGCCCAAGGCGGCCTGCGAGCCCTGATGACAGCAGCCACTTGGGGAGGTGTCTATTTCTGTCTGAACCAGAAATAAACCTTCACACGCAAGGGCCACAGGCTTCAACATCACAGGCTCAAGTGCCGCTGCTGGTTATATTTAGGGCACTGACAGCCTTGGGTCCCCTCAAGTGTTTTCTGCAACTGCCATCCTCCCCACATGCCACAAAACTTGACTGTCACATTTGCGCCCCTGTCCTCATCACAGTAGGAAAAAAAAAATCACCAAGCTGGCTTCTAAGGCAATCAGGAGGAAGCTGACGGACCTGAATAGAATGTCTGCTTTGAAGAAGAGCTAGTTTCAGCAGGTCTCTCCCTCTGTCGCTCTGCCCAGAGGGACATGGATAAATTATCCGTATGACAAGGGGTCACAGCCAGACCCCAGGGCCCAAGAAGAGAAAGCACGAACACAAAGAAACATACACAGTACTCGTTTCCTTTCTGCTGACAGGATCCTCTGTGTTCATATGTTTTTATCTTTTCTAGATGTTTTAAAGCCTTAATGTTGGTTTTCGCATTTACAAAGGTTGTTAGTTTTCTAAAGATTCTGACACTACAGGAACTCTGAAGCCCCCCGTAACCCCACCCCACACCAATGCTGGCTTCCAGGGAGCCAACACCAGCCACTCAGCCAAGGAGGAGTTCTGGAATCAAGGACCAAGGCTATAGCCAGAAGCAACCTTCTCTGGGTCTCAGTTTCCCCATCTGTCACAGAAATGGAGGCATCTCCTAGGGGCATGAGAGCTGAAAAGAGAAGCTGATAAATACTGACCACACGCCCCCATTTTCCAAGAAAGTCTTGCTTTACTCCTCACCTCCCAGCATAGCTATTAATTGTACCCCTTTCCACTCTCAAAAACATCCCAGCTTGGACAAATCACAGGCAGCAGACCTCAGAGGCAGTGCAGGTTTGGCTCCAGACCACTGCAATAAAACAAGTGCCACAATAATGTCAGTCCTGATCTTTTTGCTGACGGAGGGTCTTGCCTTCAATTTGTAAAAAAACACAGTACCTCTGAAACACAATAAAACAGGTAGTTCTGTACACAGCCAGCCCACTAATAAAGAGCTACCCATATAGGGTCACCACGCCCGCCCGTTAGCTACTGAGAGCTGAACGGAGCCCCCAGCCTTGCAAGGAAGGAACGCCATGCTTTGGTGTGCACCTGAGCCCCACCTGCTGGGCAAGCCAGGGAGGGGCCCAGAAATGCAGAATCCCTCCAGGAAATGCTGATGCAGCTGATCCGGTGCAGGTTCTGAGGAAGACAGTAGATAGACCTTTGCTAGTCCTGTAACGACGGAGGCGACTGGATATTAAGCACTCAACAATGAGTTTTACAATACATGTGCTGTCCCTCCTACGCCTGTGAGGTGGCAACTGTCCCACCTGCAGATGGCAGAGTCAAAATTCAAACCTGCACTGTACACCTCCCCCTGCTGCTCCGAAACCCATGGTCTAAAAGCAGGGGCGGGAGGACAGCAGACTGCACAGGCCCCAGGAAAGAGCTGAGCTCCAGGGGCCCAGTGCCCCGCCAGGAGCGGGACACTCAGGGCAGCGTTCTGGCACATGTTGCGAAGAGTGGAAACATGTCGGGAGCCTGGGATCAGTCAGAGAGACCGACTCTGAGTCCTGGGCCCTGCGACTTGCCAGCTACAAGACCTCACCCAAATGCAACCTGCCTGAGCCTCAGGTTCTTCATCTGTAAAATGGGTTAGTGCAAGGTTCAATGAGATACAGTAGGCGGAGCACTGGCTTAGCACGAGGCCTGAAACTAGAACAAGTGCTAGCAAAAGACTCCAACACCACAGAACTTACTTAGGCCTAAGGCCTCCAAGACGGCCCAGCTTGCTGGGTCTCTGCAGCAGAGTGCCCAGCCCTGCTCCACCCAGCGACGGACCAGCCACCAAACAGGGCACTGAGGGGAAGCGGCTGTGAGGTCCCAGTAACGGCAAAGGCTTCCGTAGTGCCGGCTCTGTTCCAGGCACAGCTGTTCTAACAGATGCGGAACCGAGGTGCAGAGGTTAAACACCACGGCTGGTGACGGCACAGAGGGGGTCAAGCCCAGGCAGTCTGGCTCCAGCTTATTCTCCTAAACTCTAGGCCAGTGGTTCTCAAAGTGTGCTGCCGGGACACCGGGGCAGCCTCTAAGAGCCTTTGAGGTTGTCCATGAGGTCAGAATGACTGTCATAATCCAAGACATTATTTTTCTTTTTACTTTCTTCCTCGCATACAGTGGAGTTTTCAGAGGGGACCTGGCACGCGATCACAGGATTCTGGCAGCCAATGTGTGTGCTTGCAAGTTCTTGTGTTTTAAAATTTTCTCGCTTTTAATTTCTAATATAGTAAATATTAACAGCTAAAATCCACATTAATGAAAACTTTAGGAAATTCAATAATGTTAGGAGGGAAAGGTGTCCTGGGACCAAAAAATGCGCAGTCTGCTGCCTGAGGCTAGGCTGCCTTGGGCAGCACCTGTTCAGCATGACACCTCCCATGGGGACGGGCCAGCTGGTGCCCATCCTAGGGAACTGTGGTGCTGCTCGGGGCGCTCCTGGTGGGTGCAGGAAAACCTTAAGAATAAGTAAGTTCTGTGGGTTGGACTCTTCTGCCAGCATCTGTCCCAGCCCAGGTCTCCTGCTAAGCCAGCACTCTGCCTACATCATCTCATTGAGTGCTGCTCCGGAGGTCACACAGCTAGGAAGTAGCAGCGCCCTCACCAGTGAGGGGATGGGGCGGTTCTCACCATGTACATCAGATTCACCTGGAGTCCTTGTGTAAAGCCAGAGCCCAAAGAGCTCCTCCAAGCCCAGAACTTTAGAATCTCCAGGGGTTTTCCAAAAAATTTTTTAAACACGTTTATTGGTTTGTTTTTTTTTTAAGAGAGGATGGGAGAGAGAGAAACATCAATTGTTGGCCTCCCACATATGTCCCCACATGCGCCCCCACCAGGGATTAAACACACAGCCCAGGTTATATGGCCTGACCAGGAATCAATCCCCAACTTTTGGGGTACAGGACAATGTTCTAACCAAGCCACATGAGCCAGGGCTCTGGGGTCTTAATTTTTTTAAGTATATTTTATTGATTATGCTGTTACAGTTGACTCAATTTTTCCCCCTTGGCCCTCCTCCTCCTGGTACCCTCCCTTCCTCCAGCAATCTCCCCCTTCTTAGTTCATGTCCATGGGTCATGTGTGTAAGTTTTTTGGCTTCTCTACTTCCTATGCTGTTCTTAACATGGCTCTATTTTGTTCCTACCAATTATGCTTCTTAATCCCATACCTTTTCCCTCATTCTCCCCCTGCCCCCTCCCAGCTGATAGTCCTCTATGTGATCTCCACATCTATGATTCTGTTCCTGTTCTAGTTGTTTGCTTTTTTTTAAAGATTCATTTGTTGATAGCTGTGAATTTGTTGCCTTTTTAATGTTCATGGTTCTGATCTTCTTTTTCTTAAATAAGTCCCTTTACTATTTCATGTAATAATGGCTTGGTGATGATGAACTCCGTTTTCTTTATCTTGTCTGGGAAACACTTTGTCTGCCCTTCCACTCTAAATGATAGCTTTGCTGGATAGAGTAATCTTGGATGTAGGTCCTTGCCTTTCATGACTTTGAATACTTCTTTCCAGCCCCTTCTTGCCTATAAGGTTTCTTTTGAGAAATCAGCCAATAGTCTTATGCAAACCCCTTTGTAGGTAACTGTCTGCTTTTCTCCTGCTGCTTTTAAGATTCTCTTTTTCTTTAAGCTTTGTCATTTTAATTATGATGTGTCTTGGAGTGGTCCTCTTGGGGTCCAACTTGTTTGGGACTCTCTGTGCTTCCTGGACTTGTATGTCTATTTCCTTTGCTAAATTAGGAAAGTTTTCTTTCATTCTTTTTTCAAGTAAGTTTTCAATGTCTGGCTCTTCCTCTTCTCCTTCTGGCATCCCTATGATTTGGATGTTGGCATGTTTGGAGATGTCTCAGAGGTTCCTAAGCCTATCCTTATTTTTTTGAATTCTTGTTTCTTCTTTCTATTCTGGTTCAATGTTTATCTCTTCCTTATTTTCCAAATCATTGATTTGAATCCTGGCTTCCTTCCCTTCACTGTTGGTTCCCTGTGCACTTTTCTTTATTTCACTCAGTGTATCCTTCATTTCTTTCTTTATTTTGTGTCCATACTTAATGAGTTCTCTGAACATCCTGATCACCAGTGTTTTGAGCTCTGCCCATGATAGGTTGGTTATCTCCATTTCATTTAGTTCTTTTTCTGGGGTTTTGTTCTGTTCTTTCATTTGGGCCATATTTCTTTGTCTCCTCAATTTGGCAGCCTCCCTGAGTGTTTCTGTGTATTAGGTAGAGCCTCTTTGACTCCCTGTCTTAGTAGTGTCGCCTGTGTAGAAAGGGCACCTATAAATTGTGTAGGACAGAGCTTAGGTAACTGCCAGAGTGGGGCAACCTGCTTCCCCACTTTATGGCTCTGTTGTAGGGGAGGGAGGAGGACTCGGAGAGGGGACAATGCTGCTGCCTGGCTTCTGAAGGCTTGCCCGCCACTCACCCCATTTCCAGTCACTTCACCCACTTCCCATATGCGACTGGCACCTTCCAGCTGCTGCCCTGGTGTTGAATCCGAGAGTGGGTGGGTTTGTGTACATTCTACATCTATGCAAGCCCTTTAAGCGCCGAAAATCCAGAAGTTTCTTCCACTACCCCAACCCCCACTGGTTTTTACAGCCAGAGGTAATGGAGATTTATCTTCCTGGTGCTGGAAAACTGGGTTGGGTGGTCTGGTCTGGAGCTGGGATTGCTGACTCCCAAAGTATCCCTCCTGATTTTTATCCACCACACGTGAATGCGGGACTGCCTGTTCCACCACTACACCTCTCCGGGCCACACCTCCTCTCCACCTGTCTCTGCAACTCCACTCTCCTACCTGTCTAGATGAATGTGGCTTCTTTAAACCCTCGGCTGTTGGATATCCACATGGCTCAATTTTTTGATGGTTCTGGGCATTATTAGGTTTGAGATCTGGTTGTAATTCTTTCTACGGTTGCACAAGGAGGCAAAGTGTTTCTATCTACACCTCCATCTTGACTGGTAGTCCTAATTTAATTTTGTTAAAGCTTTATTTATTTATTTTTAGAAGAGAAGGGAGGGAGAGAGGGAGAGAAACATCAATGTGTGGTTGCCTCTCATGCACTCCCTACTGGGGACCTGGCCTGCAACCCAGGCATGTGCCCTGGCTGGGAATCGAACCGGCAACCCCTTGCTTTGCAGACCAGCACTCAATCCACTAAGCCACACCAGCCGGGGCTAATTTAATTTTTAATGAAGTTATAATAATGAAGCCACCCAAGTCAAACTAGCTTTGCATCTACGATCTTACCTTCCTCCCGCAACTGAGGGAATTCAGTGCTCCTGGCCTCCTCTGGTGGGTGTGGCCTCATCTGACAGAGGAAAAGCAAAGACTGGGAGAGGAAGGGCTTTGTCAACCTGCCCCTCAGAGGTGGGGTGGGAATGCAGGGGCTCTGAGTGAGTCTCTGCCAGGACCTTGAGCGCACTTTCCTTCAGTGCCTCTGGTCTGGCTTGTGGGGGGGGACCAGGCAGGCGCCAGGAGCTTACCTGAGAGGAGGCACTGACCAATGAGGACCCAGCCTACAACCAGCCGCTATTTTCCCCCAGAAAACGGAAATGTTTTGATTACAGTAAAGTCACCAAAATAAAATCTCTGTAAAACATACAAGAATTTCACAGCATCCTGACTTGTCTGCCCGCTGGGCTGACAAAAGCGCACCATGGGTACTTCTGTGGATCGAACGTGTATGTCCACCCTCTCGAACTTGCAGTGAGCGTGGGGTTTGGTGGATGAGTCTGTGAAAGCACAGCTCCCACGCCCCCTCCGCTGGCCTTGAAAGTCCCAGGTGGCCCAAAGGGGGGCCTGATGTTGCTAAAACTTGTGGGAGGCTACTGCTGCTTTCAACAGAGACAGGGACAGGAGCAGCCGCTGCAGTAGCACCAAGAATGTAACCTGTCACCAAAGTTTGGTAATAAGTGACTGTAATTACAGAGGTGGACAAAAGTAGGTTTATAGTTGTACTACAAATGAATAATAATGCAAGAATAAGCTCTGTTTCACATACTCACAACTATAAACCTACTTTTCCTGCACCCTGTATTAAGCAAGAAAGGAGACTTTCCTGTGTTAAGCAAAAAATGGTGGCCAATCAAGAAATAAGTGAGCGAGTGAGCACCCCAGATCACTCAGGGGTGTGCCGAAGTGTGCAGCCCACTGTACCATTGCACACGGTCCCCTTAGACCCAGTCCCTCCAACCATCACCCAGATGCTAATCTCTCTCTAGAATCTAACACACCACATCTGACTCCAATTGACTGCGTTGAACTCCCTGTAGCAAAAGTCCTATAACATTCATCTGCTGATCCAAAGACTCCCATTGTCCTTTAGACAGTGAGAATTCTCCCCGAAGTGGGCCATGAGTGAAACATACCGCCCTCCTAAACAGACCACCCTCCGCCTGGCATCAGGCTCCCAGGATGCGGTCCCTCACTGGGGGAGAGGGTTCCATTCCGCGTGGGAAGCATGGCATCCCAGCTCCAGGGGTATGGAACCCAGGAGACGAAAGGGGCAGGAGGAGGTTCCAGCTCCTGTCTGTGAAAACCATCTCTGGCACTCCCTGCCTGGGGAAGGCGAACACCCTCAAAATCGCAGGTGTTGAAATCAAGGCAGAGTGGCATGTGACTTGCCTGTTGTGACAAAGGAGAGGACACCAGACCTAGGAGCCCTGCCCCGGGCCGGCTGCTCCTTCCACCGGACTCCACCACTCAGCTGCCTCCTCTCATGCCACCTCACGAGGCACTGCTGGCAGGCAGGGTGTGTAGGAGCCTGCACCCGCAGGTGCCAATGTTCTCTTTTCTAGGGGCTCCTTCTCCCTACCTATAAAATGGGTAAACAGCCCCTGAGGGTCACAGGGCCCCTTTCTTCTGAGGTCAAAGCCCTCTGCAAGCTCTCCCATTAAGTTACACCAGTGATATTCAACCTTTGTCATCTCATGGCACACAGAAACTAATCACCGAAATTTTGCGACACACCAAAAAAATGTATTTTTTGCCATTCTGACCAAAAAAATAGGTAAAATTTTGATACATTCGCACTGCACAGCCACTGTTGTATTGGCTGTTGTCATTTTTTAAATTTGACAATCTAAGGGGAAAAGAGGTCAGTGCCCCTGACTAAATAGTCAGGTATTGCATGTTTTTGTTTTCATTTTTCCCAGAGAGAGAGAGAGACATCAATTTGCTGTCCACTTATTTATGCATTCATTTGTTGCTTCTGGTATGTGCCCTGACCGGGGAGAGAACCCACAACCATGGTGTATCGGGGTGATGCTCTTACCAACGGAGCTGCCTAGCCAGGGCCAGGTATTGCATGTTTTAAAGATTCCTGGGGCACACCAGAGTGCCTCTAGCAGCACACCAGTTGAAAATCACTGACTTACACAATCACCCTAATAAGTAGAGTGAACACAAGGCTTAATTACCCCTATTTCAGGGATGAAAGGAAGCCCAGAAAGAAACAGTGAAAGTATTGCGAAAGGTCTGACAAGCCCTTTGGCATTTAAATTTCACAAGCACCTTCCCTACCTGCTCCATCACCCCTCACGGGGGAGTCAGGAGGATGGTTTAAGATGCTAAGATTACCGGTCTGAAAGCCTCAGGCGGCTGGGCGCCCCCCACCTCCCCTCCCCCTAGCCCAAAGACAACATCTTAAACCCCGTCAAACAAATGCCTGTCTTGTGAGCAACACCAGCCCCTGGAAGCTACCGGCGCTTTTCTTCCAGAAGTCAGGGCCACCAGGGAGGCTGAAAGCAGCAAACACTTCTCTGGGTCCTTAGTTTGGAAAAGGAGAAAGGGGATAGGACACTATTTTGCCCAAGGCCCCTGAGGCCTGGGCACCTGCTGCTGGCAGTGTTCTGCCTCCCAGTCACCCAACGCAGCAGAAAAAGCCAAGCCAGTGCTACTCAAAGTGGCCACAGCCACGAGGGAGGTCACAATGCAGAGAACTGGGGGGCACTGAGCAGGTATCTGGGGGCCCAGAGGCCAGGAGCTTTTGTGTCTGGAGGGCCTGACACGCCCAGTTACCTCACCACCCCCGCTCCCTGCACCCAGGCCTGACCAGCACCCCCTCCACTTACCAAGGTGCCCAGGAGGACGTTGGGGACTCGGGGGTGGGCCGCGTCTGAAGTCTGCTATTTGGAAGGAAGGGACAGGACAGAAGAGGGAGGTGAGAAGAGAGAAAGAGAAGGAAAATGGCTCGTTCACCTCTGTGCTCCCAGTGGCACAGAGAGAGCTCCCAACAATGTCTGCAGAAAAACGGACAGGGGCAGGAGGGAGAGAACCAGTCAGTCGGCTGACAGCCAAGTCACCCAGGACGTGCGGGTGTGAGAACGGGGCTCCTTCCACTGTCCACGTCCACTCCTTCCTTACTGCTTTTACTGAATAAACATTCACTGTTTATTCATTACTACATGCCAAGTGCCATATAAGAGCTCAAAGAAAGGAAGGATAACTGGGGGCAGAGGGGTGTAAATAAATATTTACTGAGTTCTTACCGAGACACAGCCTTAAAAGATAAAAACTGAAGCTAATTCTCCAGGAACTCCAGTTTGGTTTTAAAAAGCAAAACGGTTCACAGTAAGTCATGGTGAGAGGGGGCGTAAGAGAGGTGGGGACCAGTGGAGTAAAAAGTGGGGAAATGGAAAGCTCAGAGGGGTGGATGTGCGAGGGGCCCCCAAGGCCTCACCGAAGGGGCTACTCTGCTCATACTGGGACAGGAGTCCGAGGGTCGAGGGCAGACAATTGAAGGGGCCCTCGTGGGAGCCACGGTGGGTTCACATGGCCAGGAGGTGGGAGGAGAAGGCTGGTGAGGAAGCGGGGGCGCTGCACAGCATTCACAGGTACAGGGAAGACAACATCTCCGTCAGAGGCGATATCACCAACTCACAGCAGGTAAGGTGGGGAACAAGGTGGAAAGGCAAGGCAAGGGCTAACCTGTGTTCCCTCCACCAGGAGGAGAAAATGTCATGTGCCCCTTGATAACAAGCCCTGAGAGGGGAAAAAAGGTTTCTTTTCTTTCTCTTTTCCCCCTTTTGTTCTATTTTGTCTTCTCTGCAGTTTTCACATCCACCAGAGACCACAGAAGCCACAAACCCTGCACCTACAAGGACAAGGCAAGTGCATCAGAGGCCAAACCTCTGGGCGGGAAGAGTGTCCCTCCGGAAAGCACGGGCTCCGGCCCAGCTCACACACCTCCCACAGGTAGCAGGGCGGGTCTCCAAAGGAAGCTAGAACGCTGGACCGGTGTGCCATCTCCCCATTTTTAAATTTCAGTAGCCAATTCAAAGTTGTCAAAAGCTGGGCAGACTGTGGTTTAAACCCAAAATCAACATATCCTCCAAGAGAGACAGCTGCCAGGAGAACAGATTCCACAGGAAGGAGGGAGGACAGAGGGGCCAGGTGACACAGCACAAGAGCCCTGCATTCCACAGGTGCTGCCCCTGGGCCTTTGCAATCCACATACTATAAAACAGTTTCTGGCCACTGGCCCTTGCTGCTGGCAACTCTGGACCTCAGTTTCTTTCCATTATTTTATATCTTAACTGAATCAATCTCACATGCCTTGAACACAGGGAACATGATCTAGTGGAAGATATGAGGCTCAAAGGAAATTACACTGCACCCTAATGGATTCAGGCCAAAGGCAGTATTCTTTCTTGCCCTGGGCGGAGGGGCAGAAGTGGCTGCAGAATGTCTACGTGGAGACGGACGTGAAGCTGGCAAGGGCTCAACCTCAGGGCAGCCTTCCAGATCTGTCCTTAATAGGGAGGCGGAAAAAAGCAAAGTATTGATGGATCAATCTTGCTCAGTGAGGATCTTTGCCAGGATTGTTCGGCCCAAAAACTCAAAAACAAACAGCTTCGACTAATATCAGACCCTTTAAAGAATAAACTCGGGGGTGGGGCGAAAGACAGAAAGCGAAATGCAGGGTCCTCCAAGCACAAGGTGCTCTGATGAGAGTTAAGGCACGCCAGTCCTAGAGATGGTGTGTGGCGCCCCTCGCCTCCAAACAGTGAATGCCCACTCCCCCCAGCCCCCCGCACAGAATGCAGAGGGAAAAGCCCGGAATTTGGCAACAGATGCTCTGGGCTTTTGCACTTCAGCTCCATAGCTATTTAGCTGTGTGGCCTTGATCAAGTCCCGCATCCTCAGTTTCCTCCTCTAGAAATTGGGCACTCTGGTGATAATGCCACCTTGGGTCTGTGCAGGCTCCCGGGCCCTGAACAAACATTAATAATTCTGCTTCTTGGAGGCACTCTTAGGGGCGACTCCAGACACCCCTGGAGCTCAATACTGAGTCAAGCAAAATGACTGCGATTAATGAATCGTAACACGGAACAGCGATTGGGCCAGCGCCGCTGCTTTCCCGTGCTCCAATCGCCTCCTCAGCATCACCAGACAACACTTCCTTGCCAGCTACTTCCAAGCCTGAAATCACCCGGCAAGGGGAGTTACAAAGGCCTTGGGATTTCTTGTAAATTGCCCACATCCACCTATGGTAGCATAAGAAAGCTGTTGCCATAGCAACCTGCACAATGAGGTCCCAGGGAGTTATAGTACTGGCCCCAACCCACTCCTCATGTCAAAGAACACCTGCAGTTGCCAGAGTAAACTGCCTAATCCTGCTTCTTAATGAGGAAATATTTGTTGATCCGATCTATTTTTCTTCTTCCAAAATGATTCCACACAGCCACACAGCCGAGTATCAGGCTGTTGAGTCACCTGACTTCACACAGGAGGGGATAAGAAATCAAAAGATCATGTGAGTCTCATGTGGCCCAAAACACCCTCGAGTTCACCCATCCTGCAATTTTGAAAGGCTGGCATGTAAACCCCAGAAGGGAAGCCTTTTCAGTGTTCAGCCTTTCTGAGGAATTTCTGGAGTTGGGTTGGGGATCCCTCCCACCCCCAGTGCTAAATAGTTAAGACAGTATGAAAGGTAGTGGAAAGAGTTCAGGGCTTTAGAGACAAATGGTCCTGGATTTAAAGCCCAGTGTGACCTTTTACTAGCTACTTAACCTTGGGCAAATTATTCGGCCTTTCTACCCTGGCCGGGTGGTTCAGTGGGCTGCAGCATCATCCCACACACTAAAAGGTGGCAGGTTTGATTCTCAGTCAGGTCAGGGAAGATACCGAAGTTATGGGTTCAATCGCCAGTCAGGGCGCATACAGGAGGCAACCGATAGATGTTCTCTCTCACATCGACGGTTTTCCCCCTCTCTCCCTCTTCCTCTTCCTTTCTCTCTAAAATCAATAACCATATCCTTGGGTGAGGATGAAAAATCATTATTCGGCCTTTCTTATTCTGTTTCTCATTGGTAAAATGGTGTTAATCCCACCAACATCATCGGGTCGCTATCAGGATTTAATGAGAATTAAACAAGGACCTCTGGAGGAGCTAGAAAAAGCACCAAGTAGGTGCTAGGTAGCATTAGTTCACACAGCACTCACAGCTGGCCATGTAAAATGCCGCCTGACAACCTTTCCAGACACCCAGCTGGGAGGGCTCTGAAGAGCAAGTCCCAGGGGGAAGCAAAGGGTGTGGCTTTCGGAGACAGGCTCCATACAAACCTGAACACGAGTCCTCAAATGTAAGCGTACATCGCTGGGGCACGGTACAATCTCTCAGGACAAAGCTCCTGAAGGAAACTGTCACCTGCACAGAAGTATTTATATAACCAACAGAACGCTCCTGGTGTCCACTGCGTAACTCCAACCGATGCCTCTTTGCCCAGGGGTAGGCCCTCAAGTGAGAAGACTCGGGAACGATAAGCCCCATTACCATGCTCAACGGGGCTCACTCTCATCACTTAGTTTTTCTCCCCAAACTAGCTGCCCCTCCCAGCCGACCTCCACCTCCCTTTCCATCAGGACCCTCACTTCCACTCCTCCTGGCCACCTCAGAGGCACAGCCCCCGCCGCCCCCCCGCCCCCGACATCTAGGGGCCAATCACCAGGTTTTATCAAGTCACTGCTCCAGTCTTTTCGGTGCCACCATCCCTGTCTTTCCGCAAACTCCAAATGGGTCTTCCCACCTCCAGTGTCTCTTCCTTACAATCTCCTGGATTAATTTTTTTTAAACACTGTCCCCCACTCCCTCTGCCTTCCCAAAAGCTAGTCAGCTCTTCATCCCTCCTCCCCTTAGTGCCCACCTAACCGTCCAGCGGGAGCAGTCAGGACACGGCGCCAGGATGTGCCACCTTCAC
Source organism: Mormoops blainvillei (assembly GCA_004026545.1). Lineage (NCBI taxonomy): Eukaryota > Metazoa > Chordata > Mammalia > Chiroptera > Mormoopidae > Mormoops > Mormoops blainvillei. The sequence goes on along the minus strand of PVJD01004343.1, from coordinate 615 downwards.
GCTCTTTTGCCACTTGGTATAACCACTCTGTTGTTTTTCTAAACCTTTTCACTTTCTTTTTTTTAAGAGCAAGAGAGAGAGAGAAACATCGATGTAAGGGACGCTGGTTGCCTCCCGTACACTCTGACCAGGGATCAAGCCTGCAACCTAGGCACGTGCACTAACCAGGGATCGAACCCACAACCTAGGAATATGCCCTAAATGGGAATCAAACCCACAACCTTTTGGTGTATAGGAAACGCTCCAACCAACTGAGCCATCTGGCCAGTGCTCAACTCTTTTTTTAAAGGAGCACATTTTGGGGTTTTTTTCCAGACATTATCCATTACTCCAAAACCCTCAGTGCACAGAACAAATCAGAGGCCACTCTCTGGGAAAAGGGGTAGAGGGAGATCCCTATTCCCCCTAGGCCTCAAGAAGGACTGCCTCCTCCCCACCCCCACCCTGCCCCACAGGTGTCTTCCCATATATGGTTTGAAAACCACTGCTCTAAGCCCTCACCTCTGCTGATCCCAATCCTCCCAGCCAGGCCACTGCCCAAAACCCCTCCTCTACTCCCTTTCGGCCACGAGGTCTCGCCCACCCAAAGGGCGGAGCGAGGAAATGCTTCCTGGT